>RJWM01029573.1:0-24314 GCA_004363535.1 Dasyprocta punctata
TTTCTGTTCCTTTGGGTATATACTCAGGAGTAGAATTGTTGGGTCATATGGTAATTCTGTTTAATATTTTGAGGAACTTCCATAGTATTTTCCACAGTGTCTGCACTGCTTTGTATCTCTGCCAGCAGCGCACATTGGTTCCAGTTTGTTCACAACCTTGTCAACATTTAGTGTTTTGTGTTTTTGCTTTTCAACTGTAGATCTAATGTGCATGAAATATCTCTTCATGATTTTTATTTGAGTTCATCTAATAATTAGTGTGGCATAGTTTTAAGTGCCTATTGGCCATTGGTATATTTTCTTTGGAGAAATAGCAGTTTAAGGTTTTTGCCATTTTAGAATTAGTTTATATATTTGTAAATCTGTAGTTCTTTATATATTAGCCCCTTGCCAGATACATAATTTAAAAATATTTTTTCCTATTTCTGTACTTTGCAAAAGTTTGTAGTTTTTTCATTACAATTTTTTTTCGTGGTGTTGACGATTGAACCCAATGTCTTGTGCATATTGAGGACATGCCCTTCCACTGAACTACAGCCTCAGTCCAGTTAATTTTGAAGTAGTCCTGTTATCTGATTTTCCTTTTGTCACCTAGCTTTGGTGTCATAAATAAGAAATTATTGCCAAATTCATCAACATGAGACTTTTCCTTTGTTTTCTTAAGAATTTAAAAATTTTTGCTCCTACGTGTAGGTGTGTGGCATAACATAAGGGTCCAATTTCATTTTTCTGCATGTATGTAACCAGTTTTCCCAGAGTCATTTCTTGAGAAAACTGTCCTTTACCTGTTGAATGTTCTTGGCATTTTTCTCAAAAATCATCTGATTATTTACATGAAGGTTTATTTCTCTATTCTCTTCTGTTAATTTATGTTTGTCTTTATGGGAGTACCTCACTATTTTGATTAATACAGTTTTGTAGGAGGTTCTGAAGTCAGAAAATATGAGACTTCCAACCTTTGTTTTGGTTTTTCAAGATTGTTTTGGCTATTCAGTATTTCTTAACATTTCATATGAATTTTAGAATGGTTTTCTGTTTTTGCAGAATTTTACTTGTTTTGATAGAGATTATACTGGAATCAGTTATTTTTATGTGTTATGGGATTCATGAATTTTGCATGATTAAAATGATAGCTGTCTTCACTATCTTTTATTTTGAATCAATGGGTTTATGCATTTTGTTGTCTATAGTTAGAACTTTGAAGTAAAAATTTGGGTGTTTTCTGTACATAAGCAAAAATATGGAAAAAGGAGTAGTATAAAGAACAAACTACTGCTGTATATATATATGTTTAAAAATAACAATATTTCTTTATATGAGTGATTAGTAAATACCTATATTTATATTTCTTTATCTTCTTTTAGTTTAATGTTTTAGTTTTTTGTGTTTTCTTTTTGCAGAAGTTTGAGATATAATTGATACACTATATAATTCACTTTAAAAATTATGTCATTCAGTTCTTTTAGTATATTCATAGAACTGTATCTCTTGCAGAATTGTGTAAGGTCTCATCAGAGTTGTGTAATCAATTTTTAAACATTTTTATCACCTCAAAAAACATCTTGTAACGTTCCCAGCCCTTTTTAAATTCTTATTTTGTGGCTGGGTTACTCAGGCCGGGCTGAAACCTTTGATCTTCTTCTTTTTTTTTTTTTTTTTTGCGGCACCGGGGATTGAACTCACAACCTCGCGCCTGCCAGGGCAGGCGCTTAAGGCACTGAGCCAAACTCCCGGCCCTGGTTTTTTGAGGCAGGGTCGCACTATGTAGCTCAGGCCGGCCTTGCGCTCGCGTTGTAGCCCAAGCCAGCCTTGAACTCACAACGCTCCACCTACCTCAGCCTCCCGAGTGCTGGGATTAAAGGCGTGCGCCACCACGCCCGGCTACCTTTGATCTTCTTGCCTCAGCATCCCTAAGTGTTGGGATTATAAGCATGTGCAAGCTTGTCTAGTTAGCTTGCATTCTTTTAACTCTCTTTCTAAACTACTTCATCCTCCCAATCTTAGGCAATTACAAATCTATTTTCTGTTTCTATAAATTTGTCTTTTCTGGACACTTTATATAAATTAACTCATATATTCTGTGACTGATGATTGACATATTTCACTTAATAGTTTCAAGGTCTGCCTATGTTATAGCATTTATTGGTAGTTCATTCATTTCTATGGCTGAATAATATTCCATTGTATGGATGTAGCATATTTTTGTATTATCAGCTGATAGGCATTTGGGTTCCATTTATCTTTTGGTTATTAGGAATAATGTTGCTGTGAACATGTGTGTATAAGTTTTATGTGGATATATGTTTTCATTTCTCTGGGTTATATACATAGCATAGGAATGGAATTCCTGGGTTAAATTTTAATTTCATATTTAATTTCTTGAAGAGCTACTAGACTATTTTCAAAAGTGACTGTACCATTTTATATTCCCGCTAGTCATGTGTGAAGGTTCCCAGATCTATACATCCTTGCCAATACTTGTTAATATCTGTCTTTTCTATTAAATATTTAAGTAGTATAAAGTGTTATTTCATTAAAGTTTTGATTTGTATTTCCCTGTTAACTAATGATATTCAGCATCTTTTTATGTGGCTGTTTGTATATATTGCTTTTGGAGAAATTTCAGTTCTTTCCTATTTTAATATTAGATTTTTTTTATTATCATCGACTCGTCAGTGATCTTCATATATGCTACATTCAAGTCCCTGAGCAGATAAAAGATTTTCAAATATTGTATCCCATTCTTTGGGTTGTTTTCACTGTCTTTTGTGTGTGTGGGTGTGTGTGTGTGTGTGTGGTACTGGGAATCAAACTTATGAACTCTGAGCTATATCTCCGGCCTTGTTTTCACTTTCTTGATATTATGTTCTAAGGTGCGAGGTGTTTTGTTTTGATCAAGTCTAATTTATCATTTTTTGTGGCTTGTAGTTTTGTTGTTATAGCTAATGATCCACTGCCAAATCCTAGGTCATAAATATTTCCTTTTTTTTTTCTTTGGGAGTTTTGTAGCTTTGACTCTTCTGTTTAGTTCTTCCATGTATTTCGAGTTAAATTTATTTATGAAGTGTAGGAAGGGCTAATCTCTTCTTTTGGATACTGCTATCCAGTTTTCCTAGCACCATTTGTTGAAGAGATAGTTCTTTGCCATTTGCATGGGCTTGGCACTTCTGTCAAAAGTAGTCAGCCGTATGTTTTTTTTTTTGGGGGGGGGGACTGTTATTTTTGTTCTATTGATTTGTGTTTGTAGTAGACTATCTCGATTATGTTTGCATTGTAGTAGTTTTCATAAAGTGTGAGTGTTCCACCGTTTTTTTTTTTTACAGGATTGTCTTTTTTTTTGATTTGTTTTGATACAGGGTCTCACTATGTGCTTTAGGCTGGCCTTGAGCAGTCCAGGCTGGCCTCAAACTCATGGCAATCCTCCTACCTCAGCCTCCCAAGTGCTAGGATTACAGGCAGGTGCCACCATGCCTAGCTACAGGATTGCCTTGCTGTTATCCATCTCTTGAAATTCCACATGGATTTTAGAATCAGTATGTTAATTTCTACAACGAAGGCAACTGAGAGAGTCTGATAGGCGTTGTGTTGTCTTACATGAATTTGGAGAATATTGTCATCTTGATGTTCTTCTGACCCTTAAACATGGACATTTTTTTTCCATTTACTTAGATCTTTTAAAATATCTTTGAACAATGTTTTGTAACTTTTAAAGTTTTGAACTTCCTTTGTTAACTTTATTCCTAATTTTCTTTTTGACACTTATCAATAGAATTGTTTTCCTAATTTAACTTTTGGATTGTTCAATGCAAATTATAGAAATGTAATTTATTTTTGTACGTTGACCCTGAAATAGAACTGAATGAAATTGTTAGTGTTTTTTCATTTCTTAGAATACTGTACATATGTTAATGTCATCTGCAAATAGGAATTTTATTTCTTCCATTCCAGTTTCTGTCTGGATGCTTTTGTTAGTTTTTGCCTATTTGCCATAGCTATAATCTCTGGTGTAATGTGAATAGAAATGGGCAAAAGTGGGCATCCTTATGGTATTCCTATTGTTTGAGTAAAGCATCTGGTATTTAACCAATAAGTATAATTTTAGCTGTGTGCTTTGCATAGATGCCCTTTATCCAGTTGAGGAAGTTCCCTTGTATTTTATTCCTAGTTTGTTTGAAATAGTGATAATTTATATAATTTATTTCAGTCATGTGACTGAAATTATTTATGTAACTTTTAAGTGTAAAAATTTAGCAAACTTGAAAGTGTGGAATGTTTTCTCATAGCCACATAATAATAATGTACTCTAGTCATAAAAAGGAAAAAGCCATCATGGCATTTGCATGACATATATTTCAGTGGAACAGAAGATTTAGGAAAAACTCAAGACACCTTTAGCCCCCTGAGCTTTGACAAAGGGGCCAAAACCATATACTGAAGGAAAGATAGCCTTTTAAGCACATGGTATTGGAACAACTGGCTCTTCACATGCAGAAGTTCCAAGCTGGTCCCATATCTCTCATTATGTACTAAACAAAAATCAAACTGGATCAAAGATTTAAATATTAAAATAGAAACACAACCTACTGGAAGATAAATTATTCAAAACTCTTGAAGTCATAGGTGTAGGCAAGAACTATCTTATTACAAATCCAATTGCAAAAGAAGTAACAGTAAGAGTCAAACAGATGTGATTATGTCAAATTAAAAAGCTTGTGCAGAGCAAAGGAAACGTCTAGCAGAATGAAGAGATAAGTTACAAACTGGGAAAATAATTTTGTCAGCTGCACCTTGGGTAGAGGACTAATACCTTATATATATACAAAAAACTCAAGGAAATTAGACTACTTAAAATAAAGGACCCAATCAAGAAATAGGCAACTGAAATGAATAGATAATTCTCAGAAAAAGAAATATAAATGGCTAGTAAATAGATAAAGAACCATTCAGCTCTGCTGACCATTAGAAAAATGAAAATTAAAACAACACTGAGGTTTCATCTTGTTTCAGACAGAATAGTCATCATCAAGAACTTGAATAGTAAAAAATTCTGGCAGCACTGTGGTGAGAAAAGCATATTTTTATATTACTAATGAGAATATACAACCATTATGGAAATCAGAAAAAGTAGAAGTTCTATTTGACTATTCCCCTTTTAGGTGTCTTCCCAAAAGAGTTAAAGACATCACATTGCAGTGATAAACATATACCAGTGTTCATATTGGAGTAATTCATAATACCTAAATCTTGTAAATAGCCTGTATATCTGTCATCAGACAAATAGAAAGACAGTGTGGTATCTATACATAATGGGATACTATGCAGCTATAAAGAATGATAAATTTGAGACATTTGTAGGAAAATTTGATAACATAAGATTAAGTGAAATAAATCAGACACACAAACTTAGATATTGCATGGTTTTTCTTACATGAGCAATGCAAAGTACAAGTAAAGAGAAAAATAAAAGGATTGATAGAAGGAAAACAGGAAAATAGATCTTTTGCAAATGGGAAGGGGAGCAAGAGTCTGAAGATAGAACAGGGAGAGGGGAAGGGAATATAAAAGTATTTAAGAAATGTTGTATAAATGTACTAGTTACCCACAGTGAATGCACTCATTTTATGGTGCAAACATGAACTAAAAAAAAAAAAATGTAAAGGGAGGGGGGGAATCTAGAGTTGGAGGGAAGAGAATGGGGAGGGCAAGAGGAATAAAAAGAACTAAGGTATGTGAAGTACATGTACCTACTCGCTAAGATGAAGGTAAACATCATGTACTGCAAACATGTACTAATAAAAAATGTACTCCACACGATGCACAAATGTGGTCTGCGTGTTTGATGAATAATCAAAAATAGCACAAAATAGGGCAAATAGATGGTAAACCACAAATGTAATGACTTGGGGCTCAGATCATTCAAATATTGAAGACTATGAGTAATGTTAATCAGCAGTTTAATGTGCTACTTTCCTGTTGTATGGAAGAACTAATTTATTATTGCAGAACTATCATACCCTTAAATTTAAAAATTTTGAATGAGCTTATTGCATTTTTCATTTTTACGTTATTTCAGTGGTATCTTCACACAGAATAATTAAATTAAAAACTGTGATTACTTGACACAATTTAAGTATTTAACATATCATGATACAACTTTTTGAAAGTATAGAGGTCTTCCTGTACATAAAACATTATTTTTTGTGTGTTTTCTATTTGAGTCTTCACAGATAAGAACTATACATTGTGAATGTTATGGACAGTTCTTAAAATATAATGTTAAACATGACTTTTAGTTTAAATTAGTACGTACTGCTAAGAAATAACTATTGATATATATGTTTAATTTACAGGAAAACATCTTTATGTATGGAGGCAGAATTGAAACAAATCATGGCAATGTTACAGATGAATTATGGGTTTTTAACATACGTAGTCAATCATGGAGCACAAAAACTCCTACTGTCCTAGGCCATGGTCAGCAGTATGCTGTGGAAGGACATTCCGCGCATATTATGGAGTTGGATAGTAGAGATGTTGTTATGATCATAATATTTGGATATTCTGCAATATATGGTTACACAAGCAGCATACAGGAATACCATATCTGTAAGTTTTTTAAAAAATAATTTCCTTATTGATTGAGAATGTTTTTATTTTTAATGAAATCTTCTTATAAATTTAGTCAAGATGCTGAATTGAGATTCGAGTTGTAAGCCAACAATTAGTGATTTTAATGTAAGCTTTTTGATTATCCTAGATTTTGTTCTTTAATAATTAAGTTTATTCTCTTGAGCAAATGAATGGTACATACTATTCTCATTTTCCAAAATTTAAAATTATTTTTAAGTATGAGAAATTTCAATAGATGGTGCTATTTCCTTGGTTTTTGTTTATGAATCAAGTGCTAAGTAACATAATTTCTTTAATATACATTCCATTATTTCAAGATTTTTCATTTTTCAGAATTCTATTTCTAATCTTGTTGCTATAACTGTTTGTATGTTACTCCTTAGAGTAGGCATACCAAGAACAGTGTGTTGACCTCAAAAAGAGATTACTACCTAATGTGTGAAGGTGACTAGTGCACATTACATAATTTTTGTACTATACTCTTTACTCTTTTATTTTTTTGGTTGTTTTTTATGGCACTTTATTTTTTGCATTCTTTATGACATTTTCAAGCAGTGGTAACCTTTTTGTTGTTTTTGATTTGTCTACAATACGTGCCCTATGATTGCTATTTAGAGTCAAGAACATACTCTGTTTGTGGCTCTGCCAGGACTTTGACTCTAAAGTTTTTGACTCTTGTGTCTCTAACTGTATGTAGCTATTTAGAGTCCTTGCACGATTTTGGTGAGAAAACTAATTTCAGATTACCGTCAGTAACAACAGAAGAATGTATGTGGGCTCAGAGAAAGACTTTGCTTCACTGTTCCCCTGTAGTCCTTTGATGACTGTTTTCATTTCTACATCCTTGATAGAGCTGGTTTGAAAGTGGAGTATGTTTCCTCTTTACTCTTTTTGACTGTTTCCCTTCTATTCTTAGCTCCCTTCCTATGAAAATCTCCACCTCATTTTGAATCTTATATTATCCAGTCCTACCTCTTATTACCTTACCGTTTTGTTGCCATCTTTTGTTTCTCATTTTACTGTTTTATTTTTTGAAGAATTTACCTTCTGACTTACTATCATTCTGTCTATAGTATATCAGTCAACTGTTTTTATGATTTAAATATCTACATAAATACTTCTTCTAATACATGGTCTCTTAATTTCTTGATTTCTCTGTAAAAGACCTTGTTTTCCATCCTACATGATCTACTTTTTCTCATTGCCATACTATTGATCTTGTCATTCTGATACCAGTAATAAGTCCTGTAATGCCTATTTCAAGTACAGTATCTTACTCTTCAAGTCCACTGATCTTTTCAGTTTACCTGCACTAATACTCACACTATGACAGTTGTTTGACTTTTCCAGTGCTGTTAGCCATTGAGCCTCTAATCACTTCTCATTGTCTTTCATTCTCTTGCCCTTGATTCTTTCCAAGCTTTAAATTCTTAATCACCAATCTCAAATTGTCTCTTTGTGACATATGAAATTCCTGTCAGTCAAGTTTGGTCTGTTTTCCAAAGCTCTCTAAATATTTTATATGTTTTTCTTTTTCCTCATATTTCCAATACTTCTTTCTCTATCATCACTTTCAGCTGACAATCTTACTTATTGAGAAAACAGATGTAATCTAGAAGTAATTGAAAGAGAATTTCTATTGATGGGAACATGTTGAAGTGCAATGGTTAGTAAACAATCCTTCATTGCATTAGCTTGCTTGCAAATATTATTGTAATCACCAGCTTATGATAACATGGAAGCAAGCATGATTGTTTTATTTTCACATGAGTCCAAGAGTTAAGGAAGGATTATAAGTTTTCTGTGTAAAAGTGCTGGTGCTGTTTTTTTTTTTTCTGACTTTGTTGTTAATTTTTGGTTTACTATAGAGTTAGGAAAGTTGTAGGTATTTCTGCTTTTAAAAAATTTACTAAAATTTTCTTGTTGCTTAATTTTCATAAATGTTACATAGGTATTTGGAAAGAAAGTAAACCCTCTAATATCATGGGATTAAATACATATATTAAAGATTTACATATATGCAAACATATATATATATGTGTACATAATCTGCTTTATTGTTTGTATTGTTTAGGTCTTCCAGTACTTTTTTACACTTGTTCTATCTTTCTCTGGAAGTTGAATTGAAATCATAAAGTGGTAGTCTATTTCTTCCTATTCTTGTATATTCTGGAATTAATGCTTTATGGAATTTGCTTTTGTGACTATTAACTGTTTTGTGTTTATCGTGTATTGTATATTTAATATTAAAATGTGATTTTGCTTTTATATTTATTGATCTGGAGTCTAGCTCATCTGATATGTCCCTCAGTAGTCGTTTCTTGGTACACCTTTTCTATCTTTTTATTATCATTACTACTTAGTACTTCAGAACAAAAACTTTATCTATTATGAATGGGGGAGAGTTGGATTTTGTTTTGCGATTGCCATGTTTTTTTTCTGTATATGTTTATATTTCTTTTAAATCACTCTTCTGTCTTTTACTTTCTGTTTTTAGTTCTGTTTTATTGTGCAAAATTCTTTGCATGTTTAGGGTCACCCACCCTTTTCATGGGAATGTTTGGTACTTTTTGAGACCTGCCACCATAGTTTCCACTATGTTCCTTATTTCTCATGTTCCTTTCTGTATTGTTATAGTTTCCTCTGTCTGTCTTGTTTTTATTTGCTTTTTGTATATTTGCATTTAATCTGGAATTTTTTATAAATGCTCCTAGTTTTTGTGGGTATATAATTTTTTTCACTCCATCTACCTCCCCCATGTTTTCCTTTTGCTTTATGTGGGCTCCCCAAGGACAATGTGATGATTTACAGCTAAACTATTTCCAACCTTGTCCTTGAAATGTGGTGTTTGAATTCTTTACTAAGTCTAAAGCTAACCAATTTTTTTATGATTTAGTTGACCTCCCACTTATGGGCTACTGTTTCTGCTGTTCTAATTAAGCTTCTTTTGATTCAAACAAAATGACATTGTATCATTGTTTTATACTAAACCTACACAAAAATGTTTTTACAGAGGGGCTTGTGAGTCATACAATTTCTGTCAAAACTAATTAGCTCTGCTGTAATGTGAAGATAGCATGAAAGCAGCTACACATAATACACAAGTAAATGGACATGACTATGTTTCAGTAAAACTTTATTTGCAAAATCAAGTGGTAGGTCTTTGCCTACCCCTGCTCCTGAAACACAGTGTGTGCTTCTTAGGCTCTACCAAATTTTGGGCATTGTATGTAAAGAAAAGTCATGTTCCCCAAAGACATAACAAAAAGTTCCCACAGGGAACAGATCCCTTTTGGTTCAAGTAGAGACAAGGCTGAAATAGATGATTTCTATTTGCCTCTCCAGAGAAAATTTTAAAAACCTCGCTTTTTTATTGAGGGTATAACTGTATACTGATTCTGACTTTCTCTCTGATTCAGTAGCTGCATGGACCCACCTTTAGTGCTAGCCATTGAAACAGAATCTGCAAGCCACATGATTGGTGGCCTATGTGTATTCTCCACAATATAGTTTGCAGTTCATAGAATGCATTTCATGGTTTTCATATTTGTCTTCGTTGAATGACAATCTTATTGAACCATGAGATATAATGGTGGTTACACTATCCAAGGTGGATGACTAGGAAAGCAAAACAGATTTATTCTAATTTGCCATAAATGGTAATGCTTGATACAGGTTGTTGGTTGATAAATTTTTATTTTTATTTTGAAATAATGTGATTATAGTGTAGCAGTTGTAATTTTGGTAAATTTAAGAATATTTCTGTTTGAGTCTTTTGAACTAATCTATAAACAAAATGCCATTTGTTTGTTTATTTATTTATTTATTTATTTGATGGAACCCAGGGCCTTCACACTGAGCTACACTCCCAGTCCTTTTTAAGTTTTTATTTTGGGACAACTTGCTAATTCACTATGTTGTTTAGGCTGGGCTCAAACTTATGATCCTCTTGCCTCAACCTCCCAGAGTGCTGGGATTATAGGCATGTACTACCATGCCTAGCTCCAAAATGCTTTTTCTAAGTGAATTTGTCCAACAGTTATTTTTGCCTTAATTTTTGTTTTACTCATTACATTACTTATCAGGCAAACTTAACAATGAAGTATAAGATGGTAAGGGGAAGAATTATGTTTATGAGTTTTATAAGAATAAAATGAACTGTGAGCAGTTTAGATATTCTGTGGATTAAGTACAAAGTAAACCATCAGTGTTTCTTTAAATTCATATTTTAATAGTAAAATTAATTTATTTCCTTATTTATTTTAATAGCAAAATTAAATTATTCCTAATGCATTTCAAGTTGCTGTTTAAATGTTGAGAGTATTTGATGTCAAAAATGATAAATACTTTCATTTTGGAAAGTACTTACAAAGACAAGAATACAAAACAATGGGTAAATATAGTTGAAAGATGTTAGAATAATTAAGCTTGCTACTCAGTAAGAAAGTGCTGCTTTAGGGAATGGTAATGTATTAAGTAGGGCTGCTTAGATTGTAAGTAATGAGATAATTTATCATCTTCGTTATAATAAGTGCTTATTACCTCCACAGAGAGGTTTTTCCTTGTTTTTAATTGGAACCTGCTATATTGTGATATTAGTTTAGTCTCTTTTTCCTGATGGATTTTAATGGCATCAACTACCCAAATGTAGGTTGAATTTATGATAGGTATTGCTACATAGTTGAAGCTTCTAGAAAACTAAGCCTCTAAGTGTTTTATTATTTTATGAAAAATAAAAATATTTATAACCAAAAAAACAAGAGAATAACAATAGTTAAAATATTAAAAATAGTTGTGATGTTTATTGGTTCTGTGTTTAGTACTGTGAGTCTCCTTTGAGATTTTGTCATAATTATATCTAGAACAAAGGAATTATGTCACTAACTTATTTTAATTATTATAGTTTGGATGTTGAACATTAACATTAAAATAAGATACTAGAGAATACTTTTTAACTGTTGAGACTATTCCTATATAGTTGTCTGTAACTATTGACATCTCTATTCCATGAGATTTAGCATACTTCTTGAGCTAAGGAATACCGTCAAACATTGGGTTGACTTTGTAGCTTGGAGGAGCATATATTAGGTTTCACTTGCTTTTAGATATATGGAATAACGCATATCAGCAATGACACGTAGATGTTTTTCGTTACTTTTGCAAGACTTGTTTCTAGAGGAAGAATACAGATAATAACCAATGAACATAAGTATATTTTCTATATGATGCGTTAGAAGATAAAAATTTTTTTAAAATGGAGTAAAATAAGGAGATTAAAAGTACTGGGAATGAGAGGGCGTTTATATTAATCACTTTTTCATCACTGGGATAAAACACTTGATACCCACAATTTAAAGGAGGAGAGGTTTATTGTGGCTTATAATTCTAGAGTATTCAGTCTGTGGTTGGCTGGCTGCAAGTAGGGAGTGAAGTGGGGAGGGGCCAGGGACAAGAATATACCCTTCTGGGAGTTACAGTAATCAACAAGTTTCATAATAAAATTATACTTGGAAAAATAAAATGTATGATGAAGAGCTCAGCTTACATAAAGTCTCCCCATGTTTTTATTTATCACCAAGTGAAAGTGGCCATTATAACTATATAAGGGTTAATTCATGCCTATATTTATTACCTTTTTGATTTTCATCTAAATTTCTATATGGAGGGAACGAACTTAAGCTCTTTTTGTCTTCTGCCACGTGAGCACACAGCATTTGCCTCTCTGGAAGACACAGAGGCAAGGAACCATCTTAAAGCGGAGAGAGCAGCCCTCACCAGACAGCAGACCTGCTGGTGGTGTCTTGATCTTGACCTTCCCAGCCTCCAGAGAAATAAATTATTGTTTACGAGTTACCTAATCTGTGGTTTTTTTTTTATAGCAGGACAAATGGACTAAGACAACCCACATGCTGCATTTTATGGGTCTTTTTGCATTGATATTCCTTTCCTAAGAAGTCAGTTTTAGAGCAGGAATTCTGTAGTGTACTTCTTTTTATTTAAACTTTCTGGTAAAGTGTCATGTGAAATGCTTGATAAATATTTGTAGGTGAATGAATAGAATTTTCTACACTTATTTCTTAAAAGTTAATGTGTCTGTGATTGTTTTTTATAGTATGCTTATCAAATTATATACGCTGTATACATGCATATTATTATTTTTTCTGTGGTGACTCACGGAGCACTGTGTTTGATATTCTCCATTTGTCTCTCTGGACTTACTTTCCCTCTTCTCTCCTTCTGCTGTGGTTTCTGCCTGCCAGTTGGGATCAACCAGTGGGAGGCATCAATGGCAGATCCACGGGGAGAGATGAGTGAGGCTGAGCCACGCTGTTTCTTTGGCTCCTTCCTGGAGGAGGGTGGGTTTCTCAGCAAGAGTTCTGTAAACCACTCCTTTTTTGTTTTTTTTTTTTGACCTAGAAGTGGTTAAAAGCTTTCTCCTGTGACAGTCAATGATACTGTCCTGGCCATACTTTTACAAATAGCCTTTTTATTAGCCCTTTACAGTTACTGAATTTGAGTATACCATCTATTTTCTTCCTAAATGATATGGCTGCTATTGGCTCTTTAGAGATTCAAATATACCTTTTTACCTAAATGTTCCTTCGTATATACTTGTTAAGGAGTATGGGAAGAAGAGATGTTTTACCAGAGAACTTAATACTTTGAGAAAAGTCTTAGCAGAAATATAAACCTTTTGGACTAGCACAGAGCTGGGTCCTCTGATAGTCCATTTCTATTAAACTTTATTCTTAAACTTAAAACATTTTATAACGTATGGTCATCACTAACATTTATTTTATTTTAATGTTAAAGATTGGTATATTCACTTAGCATTTCAATAATATTAACTGTTATATTTCATAATTAATATTCTCATTTGTTCATCCATTTTTCAGTTTATTAAAAGTAACCATAAGTTTAAGTCTTTGGATTTTCTTTTTGTAATGTTCACTCCAATTGAACTGTATTTATTATGTTGTCAGTATAGAAGCAATCATGTGTTTCTAGCAAGTTTCAAAAGTGTTTTTAAATGCAGCCACTTCTAGTATTCCTGTAAGCTTTCCCTTTAAAGTCATGTTTATTAAAAATATTTATTGCATTTTAAGTATTTTTTGTGTCTCTGCTATTTTGAGATCAGAATCTTTTATGGATTTGTTCTTAAAATAGTTTAATCATATATATATATTTTCTAGTTTTTGACTTTATAAAAGGAAATTTTACTTTATACCATTTCTGCGGTTATTTCATTTATCAGTATATTACCAAGAGTTATCTAGTTCATTATGTATTGCTTCAGTTAACTCTTTTACACTACCATGTTTCATTGGTTGTATGACTCTTCCACAATTCATTGGCATATTTTGTTTTATATCATCTTTTGGGTTTAGTGCCTGATAATATTCATGCATAATAGCAATTTTAAGACATATCCTGACAGAATGATTATATTTTAAAAAATAAAGAATAATGCATAGGACTTTTAGGCAGAAAGATGAACTATCTTATGGGCAAGAAATCTAGACTATCAGTGTCAGATTTCCCAATAGCAACATACAAATCAAGATATATATACATGCAGCCATACAAAATGCATGTATGACTGAGTGTTTCTGTGTTCTGATAAAATTTGTTATACAAAAATAGTTGGATTTGGCCTGTGGATTGTAGTTTGCCAAACCCTGTCCTAGAGAGTGAATTGAATACAGTGAAAAGATAAATAGGAATACTTTAGGGTAAAAGAATAATGGAGAATATTTTGTGTATTTAATTTCTGGGCTAGGACTAAAACCAAGGGGGTAATATGGTAGATGGCTAGTATGAAAAAGTTATGTGTTCTTTCTAGGCTGAAAGAATGCAGCTAAAATGGAAGGAGAGAGGAAAATAAAGCATAAAAAAACAAGGAACTTTGTTACTATATCAGAAATAGGAGTCAAAGGATGCTTTTTTGACTTTTGGTATACTATAAAGATATACTGGATATAGATTTATTTTCTTTTCTGAGCAAATGTAATTATTTTTGATGAGTGTTATTTTATAAATTTGATTGTGCTTTGGAAGTCTTTTAAAGAGTAAGAGAATATTTACTTATTTAAAATTATATCATAAAATATTCTCTGTGATTATCAGAGAGTTCTCTTAGACCCTCTAAGATACAGTGTGGGATCTTAATATTATTATTTTTCCTGTACTTTGAAGGATCAGGCTATTTCATCATTCATCAGTCATTGTAAGCTATATGGGCGTAATTAAATTAAACAGAAAACAGAGATTTCTCAGAAACATGTCATAGTAAAATAAATTGTCATTCATTAATTTTCTTATGATAGTACTCAAAGTAGTTTATCACTTTTAAAGAAGGCATAAGATTGAAGGTACCGTTATTGTAGCCTGCTTTCAGCTTTTGTTAAACACAGTTGAGAAGTTAGAAATTTTCATTTTCTGTTCAAAATTGTCAGAGGAAGAAATTGAGGAAAATCTTTCATAGTTGTTAGAAAAATAAGGTAAATGCAAAAACATTTAACAACTGTGAATTTTAATGATAGTGATATTGATCAGTAAGCTAAATATCAGTCTATAAATCTTCAGACAGTGATACCTTAAATGAATTTTTCCACACTCAAAGAATCGAGTGAACAATATCTTTTATTGTATTTTTGCTACCATATATATTTTGTGTAAAGAAGTTTGCTACATTTGAATTCTTACTGTAATTTGCACATAGCAGTTTTTCTTTTCTTTTAAAGAGAAAAAACCAATAAAAACAAAGATATAGAATTTCAAAAACAAGATAATAGAAAATTGACAATGGCTAATATACTATGTGTTGTTATCTTCAAAATAGTTGCTCAGATTACAAGATTTAGGCATGCATAATTGATCAAACAATATAATTACAAACTTTTTTTTAATGAACTAAGAAAAGTCAGTAGTATAATTAGCTATCGTTTGTGTGTGTGTATATATATATTTTTTCCTTTTTCCTTCTTTTATCCATTCACCTATCCCAATTATTCTTTACTTTTGAGCTATTTCTTTCTCTTTCACAATCTCTTGTAGATTTTGGGTCTTATGTACTTTTCAGTTTCTTACATTAGAGAGCAATATGATGTTTACACATGTGGGTCTGGTTTACTTCACTTATGAGTATGGACTCTAGTTGCTTCTATTTACCTGTAAAAGCCTCGAGTTTATCCTTCTTTATAGCTGAATAGTACTCCATTGTATAAAAATACCACGTCTTTTTAATCCATTCCTCGGTTGATGGGCATTTGGGTTGTTTCCAAGATTTGGGTGTTACAAATTTTGCTGCTATAAACATGGATGCACATAAATCACTGTGGTATGATGTTTTCATTTCTTCTGGGAAAATGCCCAGAAGTGGGATAGCTGAGTCAAATGGGACCTCTAATCCTAGTTTTTTGAGGAATCTCCACACTGATTTCCACAGTAGTTGCACCAGTCTACACTCCCAACAATAGTGAAGAAAGGTTCCATTTTCTCCACATCCCTCTAGCATTTGTGATTGATTGATTTCTTGATGATAGCCATTTTTTCTGGGGTGAGATGGAATCTTGGTGCTGTTTTAATTTGCATTTCTCAAATGACAAATGATGTTGAACATTTTTTCATATATTTATTTGCCATTTGTATTTTTTCATCTGAGAAGTATGTATTCATTTCAAATCTCCATTTTTGAATTGGTTGCAAAGCAGTTTTTCATTTATTTGTTTTTCTCTATAAATTATTTCTGACATGATAAATGTAAAGAAACTTTGAACTCTGGTAAATGGTGATAACTGTTATTTCAGACTGACACACCAGATAAAGTACAAATGAAGGGAATTAAGTGTACTATGAAAGGTATAACACAAACTACTACAATGAAAACATAAATTGTACACAGCAAAAAAGTCATCAATTGAAAAACAACCCTCAAAAATGCATCATATTGTACACAGTAATGATAAAATAAAACTATATGACAGTGTTGAGATCTGCAATATGAGTATATGTAAATAAGATTAAATTGCTTATTAAAATATTTCAGATTTATTAATAAAGCACAACCAAAGTCTACGCTGTACATAGGAAGTATCTAAATCATTCAGAAGGGATAACAATGAAGGAAGAAAGACTGATTTATAAGAAAATGATAATAATAAGGTAGCAAGGGATGTGGTCCTGATACTAAGAGAAAGTAGAATTCAGGTCACCGGAACATTACATGAAACAAGCACACCTTATAGTATTTAAAACCACAATTCACCATAAAGATACATAATAAACAAAGCCCTCTGCATTGCGTAAGCTAACAAGCACTTATGTAAAACAAATTATAGGTCATAGAGAAATAGCATCACTGTTAGGATAAAATAATCAAAGATTACTGTCAATATATGACAGGACACAAAATAAAAGATGATATAGTCAATGAAATTTATATTAAAAATATGTACTGTCTGATGATAATGTCCTTTCAAGTGCGTATGAAAAACTCACAGAAACTGATAATGTACTAAGATTCAAACAAACTGTTAGTAGTTTTCAAAAAATAAAAGCATGAAAAACAAGCACCTGAATTTTAGATAAAACTTGTCTGTTAATACACCATACTCCCGACTGAGAAAATGTCGAAAAAGAATATTAAAAGAACTAAAAAAAGAGGCTGTATTGAGTAACATAATTGACATTGGATTAGTTTAATACATTTTGATTCTGTCTTTTTGAAAAAGAAAATAGGGAAGTTCATTAAGAAATGAGAGGAAAAAATAACTGAAAAAAGTGGGAATAGTATCAATCGGATTTTTTTTGATAGGATTTTTTAAAAAAGACCAATTTGCACACTTACACAAATAAATTTAAAAATTTAGAAGAAATTGGTCGTTTCTTTTTTTTAATTTTAAAGAGAACAAAACAAAATAGAATAAAGCAGATAGAACAGAATAATGCAAGCAACACAGAACTTCAAAACAAGACAACAGAAAATCAACAGTGGCTACCATAATGTCTTGTTTTCTTCAAAGTAGTTGTCCATACATTTACACACAATAATTCAAGCAAAACAAAATAGTATAAAACCAATCAAAATAAAAGAATGAAAGCATTATGGACCTTCAAAACCAGACAATAGGAAATCAGCAATGGCTACCATAATTTCTTGTTTTCTTCAAAGTAGCTGTTCATACCATCACACATAATAAAATCAATTCTTGTAAACTCTTTAGAAGTTCGAGGCATATATAAGCCTATACATGTACATCTATCCTTTTTGTATTAGAAGGAAAAAGAAGACACAAAAGTGACAAATAAATGATAATAATAAAGAGCCCAAAACAATAACAATATAGACTTTTAAAGCAAGATGGTAGGAACGTAACAAAGGTTGTTATTTTGCATAGTTATCTTCAGAAGAGTTACTCAGATTATCAGATACAGACATGCAAAATTGATTTAATCCTATGAATGTTAACTGTTTTGTTCCAAGAACTAATAGAATTTGTAGTACAATTAGCTATCTTAAGTATATATATATATATAAATACACACAAATTTTTATCTTTTTTCTTTTTCCTTCCTTTTCTCCTTTTCCCTGAGTTATTTTTGAGCAGTTTCTTACCCTTTCACTGTATTTATTGAAGATTTTGTTTCTTATTTAATCTTTCAGTTTCTTATACTACAGAGACAATATGGTATTTACACATGTGAATTTGATTTATTTTACTTAGGAGTATGATCTCAAGTTATATCCATTTACCTATAAAAGTCTCATTGTGATCCTTCTTTATAGTTGAGTAGTACTCCATTGTATAAAAACACCACATCTTTTTTATTCGTTCCTCAGTTGATGGGCATTTGGGTTGTTTCCAAGATTTAGTTATTACAAATTGTGCTGCTATAAACATGGGTGCACACATATCACTGTGGTATGTTGTTTTCAGTTTTTCTGGGAATAGGCCCAGAAGCAGAATAGCTGGGTCAAATGGGACTTCCAATCCCAGCTTTTTGAGGAACCTCCAGACTGATTTCCACAGTGGTTGCACCAGTCTACACTTGCACCAGTAGTGCAGAAAAGTTCCTTTTTCCCCACAGTCTCTCCAGCATTTGTTATTGGTGTTTTTCTTGATCCTGGCCATTCTTTCTGGAGTGAGATGAAATCTCAGTGTTTTTTAAATTTGCATTTCTGTAATGGCCAATGATGCTGAACATTTTTTTCATGTATCTATTTGCTGTTTGTATTTCTTCAGCTGAGAAGTGTGTGTTCATCTCAGATGCCCATTTTTGGTTTGGGTCTTTGAATTTTGGGGGCCTGATTTTTAAAATTCTTTATATGTTCTAGATAGGAGTCCTTTGTCTGAGGGACAGTTGACTTAAGATTTTTTCCCAATTCGTGGGTTTTCTTTTCACTCTGTTGGAGATTTCTTTTGACATACAAAAACTTTTTAGTAAGACGAGATTCCAGTTCTTGATTCTGGGAAGTATTTCTTGTGCAGTTTGATTTTTGTTCATGAATTCTCTGCCTACCCCTGTGTTGTCAAGATTTCTGCCTACTTTGTCTTCCAGCAGATTTAGTGTTTCTGATTTAATATTTAGATCTTTGATCCATTTTGACTTTAGTTTAGTTGTATGGTGATAGGTATGGATAATTTCTTAAAAGCAATTGTTTCAAAATTGAAACCAGTAGAAATAGAACATTTATTATGTAAAGAGATTTTTGGTGGAAAAAATAGAAGCAGCACTAGGTCTAGCTGATAGCAGAGCATATTTACCAAATCTGTAGCAAGTCATCCCAAAGCCATATGAATGAATTTAGAGAATAAAAGTGGAAGGAATAGCTCTAACAGTTTTTATAAAGCAAGTGTAGTATTACCTCTTCATACAGTTAACCAAGAAGTAGAAAACCATATAACTATGTGATTAAAAATAAAGTCTTTTCCTGTTAACACAAAATTTTAAATAAAACATGCCAATGCACATTAAGAAATACACCATAAGTAAGTGGGATATAGAACCAGGAATTTAACGATAGTGATAAACTGTACTCCTAAGTTTGATGGAAAGAAAAAAAATCACATAATCATCTTCATTGGTACTAAAAATCCTATTCCCAAAATAAGAACCCTTGAGAAAATAGGAAGGTGTTTATTCTTCAAATACAACAAATATGTGTATTTCAACCCCAAAGCTAGCATGTTATACTAAATAGGGAAACAAATATTTCTATTAAAATAAAAAAATTTTTAAAAAGTTGCCCACTGTCTCCAGTGCAAAATAACATATGTAAAATACTGCTTTTTGTGTATGGGTAATACAAATATACTTATACCTGCTTATTTAAGGAAAGGAATACAATAAGGGTAAATCAGAAGATGGTGGAGAATATCCTAGAAGAGGTAGAAAATGAAATGCATTTTCCTGAATTTACACTTCTTAAAAATACTTTTGACTTTTAGAAATGTATCTTAGAAGCATATCAGTAATTTATGTATTTTAAAAATTGAACTAAAAATGAAGAAAGACTTTAAAACAGTGGACTGCAATGAATGAACCCAAGTGTGTTTCACATGAATATTGGCATAATCATGCTGAAGGGAGAGAAAAGAACTATGGTAATTCAAGTGATTTTTAAATATAATATTTGAATATATGCCCCCTGTAGATGTGAGGAACTACAAACAAGTCTTTCAGATTTATCTTTTGAAGGTTTTGGTGAAGCAATTCTGAAGTTATTTTAGATATATGGTCCCATTGAAAAATGAGGAAAAAGACTGAGTATGCTGGCACATGCCTTTAATCACAGCACTCAGTAGGCTGAGACAGGAGGATAGCTATAAGATCGAGACCAGCCTGGGCTACAAGTTCAAGGCCAGCCTGAAACCTGTGAGAACCTGTCTCAAAGTAAAAGAAAATACGTGAGCACCTAGTTTGAAGATAACATTGCCATTGTTACTCTCACTATCTTGTTTTCAAATTTTGTATCATTTTATTGATTTTTAACTTTAAAATAAAAAAAGGAAAACGATGTTGAGAATCAAGGTTTTCAGTGTGGTAAATGAAAGATACACATATAAAATGGAGAAGATGGATGGATTGAAATTTGGATTATAAATTTATTGTTACATAAATAGATGCATATATATAGATGTAGACATAGATTCTTCTGAAAGGATCCAATAGCTATAGAACCCAAGTAATAGTAAGCACATAGAGAAGCCATATTCTCAGATCTGGTTTCTAATATTTCTCATGAAAAGGAAGCAAGACTCTTAGGACAATTTGCTGATTTTAAAGTTGACTTTGATTAAAGATAAACCTGGTATATCTTTAGGATCCAATGAAGAGAATAATGGGTCAGATCTAAAGGCTAGAGGAGTTAGCCTGAAGGGCCCCCAGTAATAAAATCTGTGACAACTTTAGTATCAAAATAATTTCAGAAACTATTATAAAAAGTTGAAGAAACAGGAATCTACAAGTTTAACACTGATAAGAGGCATAAACAGAGGAGAAAAAACCTGTTTTTTTTTTCACATAGACTGCCAATTGGCAAAATCATCATTTTGCAATAGTCATAGTAAAAATCAACCTTTGAAAGAATTATTAATGAATGTTGAATTGGGGAACTTTTTTTATAGGATGTGCATGGTATTGAATTTTCTACCCTATAGATTATTTATAAGGTATAGGGGAAATCATAACTGCATAGTTGAAAACCGTGTGAATTATCTTGTTGGAATGATTAAAATTAACATCACAAATTGAGGAACAGGGCATTGTGTGCCTCTGTACATGATACTTACATAAAGAAATGTCACAGCAAAGTCTTAAAACTGTAAAGTTATTTGTAAATACTTTAGGCTTTGTGGACTATATAGTCAACGTTTTATTTATTCAATCTGTCATTATAGTGTGAAAGCCAGATGTAGATAATATGTAAAGAAATGAATATGGCTATGTGCAAACAATGAACGTAGAAGGGGAGAAGTATTTGCAAGCCATACACTTGATAAAGTGGTTGTTATTCAAAATGCACAACGAACTCAATTAAAAAAAAAAAGCCCAAATTACTTGATTTAAAGAGTGGACAGACCAGGTCCCGCGACTCAGTGTGAACCAAGACTCAGCGCGACCCTCAGGGGAACGCCCAGCCAGCCTCGCAGGACACAGAGGTACTCAGCCCAGCCCAGCCCAGCTGAGCCCAGGACCCCAGAGCTGCTCAGCAGGGACTGACCACCATAGCTGCAGGGCCTTGGAGAGCTTGGGCTCCCTGAATCAGAGTGCAGAGCATGCGTGTGAGCTCCATACTTCAGGGGAGTGGCCTGTGTGCCACATCCTATAGCTCACGGGCCCCACCCAGCCAGGAGCAAGGCCCCGGCACTGTAGGCCTGGGACTTACCCAGGCTTGTCCAGCACGACTGTTGCTCTGAACTCCTTGCAGCCAGACTCAGGGTCCGGGCGGCATCACACTCCGGGGTACACTCTGCCTAGCTCCCTGGACCAGGAGGCCTTGACCCTCACCCAGTTAAGGCAGAGGCTCCACCCACATGCCCCGGGAGGCTGCCCTCACTTGTGCACAAGATCCAGATCTACCGGGTCCCGTGACTCAGCGTGACACACAATTCAGCACAACCCACAGGGGAATGCCTGGTCAGCCTCGCAGGACACAGAGCCATGTAGTTTCTAGAAGAAAATGACAAAACGAAAGACCAAGAGGCAGTCTCAGTCCCCCAGCCCACCCCACTGAGAACAAACCCAAGAGACAATGAAATGGAAGACAGTGGGAGTCACACAACTGGACTTTCTGAAATGATAGAAAATGCAGTAAAGAAACAGCTTAATGAAGCTATAGAGAAATTCAAATCAGAAATATTCTCTCAGCTAAAAAAATGAAATGAGAATCATCATTAAAGAAATGTGTGTATCTAAACAAGAGCAAGATAAAAAAATAGAAGAACTTGAGAAAATGATGGAAACTTGGAATGAACAATATAAGACACAAACAGAATGCATGAAACGGATGCAAAGGGAAATGTAGGAAATAAAAAACTCCATGGAAAGTTTGAAAAACTGCTTGAATGAAGCTGAAGATAGAATCTCAGATCTTGAAGACAGCATGGGAGATCATGGCCACGAAAGAAAAGATCTCTTAAAAGTAGTAAGGAACCAAGAAACAACAATTCAACAGCTGCAAGATGATGCCAAGAGAAATAACATAAGATTAATAGGCATAAATGAAAAAGCAGAGGTCAATACTAATGACCTGTGAAGACTATTCACAGAAATAATAGCAGAAAACTTTCCAAACATGGGAAGAGAATCTGAAATACAGGTAACTGATGCATACAGAACCCCAATTAGCCATAACCAAAATAAATCTTCACCCAGACATATAATAATTGAACTATCAGAAATACAACACAATAACAAAATACTAAAAGCTGTCAGAGAAAAGTAACAGATCACCTATGAAGGAAAGCCTATCAGAATCATGGCAGACTTCTCAACACAAACCTTTAAGTTAAGCAGAGCTTGGAGTAAAGTATTTCAAATCCTGAAAGAAAACAACTTTCAACCCAGATTGATGTACCCTGCAAAACTATCCTTAAAAATTGATGGCGAAATAAGATACTTTCATGACAAAGAACAACTGAAGAAGTTTATGGCCACCAAACCAACACTACAAAGAGTACTGAAAGACACTTTAGAAAAAGACAAAGATAGTCACAATCTTAAGAATAACAACAAAAGGAAACCATTAAGCAGGGCAAATAATTAAACAGAAAATGTAGAAAACCATCAACAGAAAGATATGACTGGGATGAGCCAGTACATATCAATTATATCAATCAATGCAAATGGTCTCAATGCACCAATAAAAAGCCGAGTGGGTTAAGGAACAAAACCCAACAATATGCTGTGTACAAGAAACACATTTCACTCAAAAGGAAATTCACAGACTAAAAATCAAAGGCTGGAAAACAATACTCCATGCAACAGGAATCCAGAAAAAAGCAGGGGTAACTATTATGTTTGCAGACAATGCAAACTTCAAACCGAGAATGATCAAAAGAGATAAAGAAGGTCACTACATACTTGTGAGGGGAAAACTTCAAGAGGAAGAGATTAAGATGGTAAATATATATGCACCAAATATGGGAGCACCTAACTATGTAAGACAATTCTTAATAGACATGAAAAACCAAATAAACAATAGTACAGTTATAACAGTGGACCTTAACACCCCACTGTCACAGAGAGACAGATCAACCAAAAAAAATCATCAAAGAAAGAACAGAACTGAATCATACTTGTGAACAAATGGACCTCATAGATGTGTACCGAGTATTCCACCCATCAGCATCAGAATACACATTCTTCTCAGCTGCACATGGGTCGTTCTCTAAAATAGATCATATGCTGGTCCACAAAACATGCTTAAGGAAATGCAAAGGAACTGAAATAATTCCATGCATATTATCTGACCATAGCACAGTAAAATTGGAAATGAATGACAAAAAAACCTATAATAGCTGCATAAACGCATGGAAATTAAATGATACACTCCTAAATAACTAATGGGTCACAGAAGAAGTTAAAGAAGAAAGTAAACAATATCTACAATTAAGTGAAAATGCAAATATAAATCACCAGAACCCATGGGACACAATGAAAGCAGTCCTCAGAAGGAA
>RJWM01029574.1:0-24317 GCA_004363535.1 Dasyprocta punctata
AAAAAAAAAAAAAAAAAAAAAAAAAAAGTTAAAGGGAATACCCCACCCCATTCTCTGTAAAGGGAAATTGATATCAGAATGTATGCTTAAGTACCAACATCTTTTCTTTGTTTGATTTGGGCATATCCATGTCCCGTGCAGGAAGTTTGGGAGATGGGGACAGGATTAGGGTCTGCTTTTTTTGAGGTATCATTTTGAAGTCAGTCCAGCTAAGAATCTTAGTTGGACAATTCTTGGTTTGTTATGGAGGCAGTTGCAGAGCTACATGTAATAGTGAGATGAAAATTCTGTAGTCAGAATTGTCTTTAGCCATCACATCCCATGATACTAAACATATTCCAGTGACTAATTTTATGTTAATCTGCTTTTTTTTCCAGTCTGTGTTTCTATATGATCTCATTTCTTCAGTTTATTTCTCAGGAAACTCATTAACATTCATTGCTTATTTCATTTGTCTTCAATCAAAACGCATTTGAAATCATTTACATGTTATTTCTGTAGGATTTAGTGCACACATGGTGACTGTCAGACTTCTGACATTCTTACTTTATTTGGGGATCATGAAATACAATACCCCACCCAAATGATCGATTGTATAATTTAAAGTGACTTCCTCTGCTCAGAAGATGCCACTTCACTGTACTGACAGTATTTTGACTTTATGCTAGTTACTGTAATTACTCAGCAAATGCAGGGTAAAGGAAGACGTCTGTTTACTGTCTTGAACTATTACTTTCTTAACAAAAACATGGATTTTTGATTCCATGATAGTGTGATTTATAACCTTAATGTTTTTTAGAAAACTTGGGCCTTAACATTTTGGTCCAAGCATGGGCTAGTGATTTTTACTTTTGTTTCTTTTAAAAACCACGGAGATTCTTAAATACGAATGGAGAATAGTAAAAACAATTTTTTAAAAAATGAAAACAATCTTCCCAGGGTTGCCTTTTCTGTGCAGTTCTGACTACTTGTGGCACTGGTGTAATCAGCTCAAAGGGGTTCTTTCTGCCTGTGTGGGTACTTAGCTGGGCGTTCCCGGAGCAGGCTCCAGGGCCAGTGTGTACCTTTGCAAGGTTAATGACCGCTTTTTCTCAAACCTCTCATAGAGCTTTTGGCTTTTACCCCCACAAACTTTCATCACTCATTCATTTATTTATAGAAACAGAAGGAGAAGGAGGAGCAATAAAAGGTGAATTTCATGAGGACCACTGACCATAGTGGTTATTTTATTTTTAATTTCTTTTGCAGAGATGTGGATAAAAGCCAGGGCTCTGGGCATTCTATACATGCACTCTACAACTTAGCTACAGCCCCAGCCCTGTTGATTATATTAAGAAGCATAATGCTTTAATTTCTTGCTGGGTCTTACTATGACTCCAGGACTGGTACAAGAATGGGACACAGGTTACTTTAAGGATCCTTGAGTTAGAATTATGTTCAAATGTTATAGCTCCCTTATAAAATAAGAATGAGATCTACTGCAAATAAAAGGCTATTGTGATTGATTTGAAGAACTTACAAGCCTCTGTTAGTGCCTCAACAATGGTGGGGATTGACTAAAGTTCTCGAGATCCTTTGTAACCAGAGCCCTGAAGTAGGGACAACATCTCTGGGAAACTTCCCGTAGGTCAGGACATCCTGTTAGAAGAAACAAATTAGTGAATAAATCACAGGGTATAGTATTGAGGCCGTGTGCTCCTTTTCCCTGAAGTTGTTTTTCAGTTTTTACTTCCTTTTTGGGTGAGTTTTTGAGTTTTCCTTTCTCATTTGTGTTGTCTCCTCCAGTAGTATGGAAGTTCTGGTCAGATTTTAAAAAGTGGTTTCTCCAGGAGTATATATCTGTGTGTACGCATTTCTGTGTATGCGTATCTTAACAAAGTTTAAAACTACTAATTTTTATTTCTTCTTGAATCATACAGGTAATTTCTATTCTTCTTTTATGTTTGTAAAAATTGTTAAACTCATCAAATTAGATAATTATTAATATAGTTATTGTTTATTTCATTTGTATAACTGTTTTCATTTTATATTTTCACTGTTTATTCATGTATCCCAGATCTTCCTCTAGAGTTAGTTTCTTTTTTCCTAGAGTGCACAACCATTAATGAAGGATTACTGGTATTAGGTCGTCACTCAATTTTTCTGTGAAATTTTATGCTTACTTTTAAAGAACCTGAAATAGCACACTCTTTCATTACTGTTAAAAGGAAAACTTAACTAGCAAGACAAATTCAATATACAATTTTTACTTCTCAAAAATGTGTGTTACTGTATGATTTTTATAATATCAATTGTGTTACTTATCCATAACCTATGCTCTTCTTGTGGTATGAATAATCAAGAATAATCTTCAGGAGATTTAGAATCTATTCTCTATTACAAAATTACTTCAAAATAGTTCCCCTTTAATCCCCACTAGATAGTACTTTTTTGTTGTTGCACTAATTGGTATTCTATAAAAATATCTGAGTTTGACTTTAATGAACTTTCTTTTGTTACTTTATGTTTCTGGGCATTGAGTTTCCTTATAAAAGAGTTATTCTCAACACATTCCTATTTGTTGCAATTTATTGTTTCTTACAGTTCTAAAAATAAGCACTTATTTGAGGCAGAAGCAAGACTTAGAGTTTCATTTGCATGTTTGTAGCTCTGATAAGGTGGAAGCTTGCATGACTTAGTGTCACCAAATTCCCTCAATCTCCCCAAAACTTCTCACACTTTCTGAGCCAGTCCTTATTTAGGTTTTGGGACCAGTATTATTTGGAGTTTGCGGGTTTAGATGCTGGTGCTGCACGGTGAGAGTCTGTCTTGCTTTCTGTGTTCAGTTATCTTCCTTCATGCTACCTCAGCAACTTCACCAGGGACCTTACCGTCTGCCTTCCCGCAGCCTGTACCGTGACAGTGTTATGTGCTCTGTCCTGTTGCCTGAGGTTTCATTCTCCAGTTACTGCTGGACCTTGGCTTGGATTCCTTCCTTCAGTGAATGCTGGTGGATAACCTTCCAAGCTAATCATTTCTGTTGGCATGTCTAACTTTCCCAGACAGCTCGTTTTGTTCGTGCAGTGTCTGTTCCTATTCCGAAGTGCTCTGAGCATTTTAGGAAAGAAAACCTGCTTTCGAGAACAGTAGATATAAGTAAGAGCTTTCCCCACTCCCCCCCAGAAAATGTTAATGTTCTTCAGTTGTAATTTATTTCCAAACAAAAATACAGCCACCGTCTTTTTGCCATAAAGTAGAATTTACTAATAGCATCTTTATTTTGACTAAAAAGTGTATTATTTTCCTGTAATACTAATGGACTTTCTCATTGATTTTGTTCATTTCTTGTTGTTTTTTGGTGATTAATTTCTGTAAATCAGCAGAAGTTGTACTGTAGTATGACTGGATAAAAGTTAACAGTAGGAAATTTTATAAATTAATGCAGCACTGGTTAAAAAAAGTGTTTCTGGAACATTCATTTTCAACTATATTTTCAAGTATAAAAGCAAACAATATCAGTAAATGTATTTTTTTCCTTAAATAACTTTTAAAAAAAATCTAATTGGTATCTTGAAGCAATATTTCTTTCTTCTGAATTTCTATACCACCTGGTTTATGTTTGCTTTCCTGTGTGAATATTTACTTTTTTATCTAAGTAAAAAAGTGAACATGGATTGTCAGTTCCCTGAAGGCAAACTTCGTCCATTTTTATTCTGTAGTTGCCAGTTCAGTGCTGGTGCCCAGTGCATACTAGATCTTCAGTTCATGTTCTGGATGGGAATCAGTCAAATGAGCTAGTGTTAAAGTTTAGATTGAGAATTTTCACTCATTCATATTTAGAAACACATGAGAAATTGTAAGATACCTGCTTTTGGAAGTGCTTTGTATCTAGATGTCAATATATGTGTTCTGTTTGTCTTCCATAACTCAGTTGTTAAATGTCAGAGGAGTTCCTGTCAAGCTTTTTGATTGTTTCTGAGGTTCAGTCTTGCTGAATTGCCCAGGCTGGACTTGGACTTGTGATCTCCCTACCTCAGCCTTTTGAGTAACTGGGATTATTGGTTTTTGCCACCACACCCAGAACTATCAGGCTTCAGGATATCATCAGAAATTTAACTATGTTGGTACAGTTTATACTTTGAGCTTATATGGAACTTTCAAATCTTATATCTAATTTTGGAACCAGTGGAAACTCTTGGTTTCTTGTATTCCTCTTTGTTTGAAAATTCTACCACCGTGAGTTTCATCTGTTTGTATTTCTTAATAGTTTTTGTTTCTGAGCACAACCCTTTCAACCAGCAACATTCTTGGAATAATTTTTAAGCAAAGAAGGAAGAATTTTGAAAATTGTTGATTCTGTTAGATAGAAACAGGAAAGAGATATCATTGGGGATGATGGAATGATAGGAGCTAGAATTTTAGGAGTGGTCAGTGAGCAAATAGAGGCAGGACTGGATTGGCAAGTGTGGCTAGAACTGTCTTTCATAGGTCGGGATAGGGAAGGAAGGACTGGAGTGTGTTCGTACGTGTGCTTTCCTAATCTGGATGTTTGTTTAGGCATTGGGTTTGTTCTATTTTTGTAGGGAATGTGTACTTCTTTACTTTTTGTCTTTAATTCCTTTTCTAAATACTGTTATCTGTGTGGAATTTGGGAGCAACCTGTCATCCTTTATCAAAAGAAGGAATCTGGTTGTGTGTGTATATTACTGATGATCCAGCCCAGGGGACTTTCAACCACCAAACTATATACATCTCCAGACCTTTACTTTTTACTTATTTTATTTTATTTTATTTTTGAATTTTGAGACAGGGTCTGGCTGGCCTTGAATTTATGATCCGCTGGCCTCAGTCTCCCAAGTAAATGGATTACAGGTGTGCACCCCTGCCACATAGGTTACTATTTTTATGTTCAAGGATCCTGACAGTGATTGCCTTCGAGATAGTTAGAAATTGGTACCTGGGATAGCCTACTTAGCTTACACAGCTGTAAACATTTTCATCATGCTTCTTTTTGTGGGAATAGTAGGAAGTAGACCGTATTAAGTAAAGCAGTTTGAATTTTTTTCTGCCTTTGGTCAACTAACTGAGAACGTTTGTAGATCTGATAAACCTGTTATAACATTTGGCTGGAAATTTTATAAGCAACTAATTCTTCTCATTTTTAGATTAAAAAATGGTGTGGTGGATAAGGTATTTATGGTAGACCTTGGGGTTTTATTAATTGTTAATCATCTATAAGTGTGACTTGTAAGTGCTCATTGAAAGCAAGATATAATATATACTTAGAATGCAGAAAAATCTAACATGTAGTTACTGATCTCAGTAGATGCATCACTTGACAAGAACACAGTAGAAATGAGATGAATTTTGTGAATGATGAACAGTAGTTTATGTGTGTGGCTTGTTCTTAACATCCAGGTTATTGTGCCTAAATACTATTTGTTCCCAGGCTCTATTATATTGCTCTTTTTACTTACGTAATAGAATTTACCATTACCTAATGTTTTCTTCTTCACCTATTTATGTATTAGAATCTATGTTCCAAAACAGTGGAGACCTTGTGATTTCCATTCACCTGTTTACCCCAAGGGCCTCAGTCAGTGCCTGGTACTTTGCAGGTACTCAAAAGCTGCTCGCTAAGGGAACACATACATCTTCTCATTCACCTCTTTTTCTGATTTGGTATTTGTTGTGATGGTGCAGTAGTTGGAGTTACTATGGGAGTCAGTAGGTGAACTCCAAAACTCTGAGGAGCTCTGAGAAAAATGTTTTATGTCATCAGCGATTTTAAATTGTTTTGAGAGTGTATTTGCTTTCTTGTTATATTGGTTATTCATTGATTTCGATTCATAAAACCTGAAACCTGGCTAAAATTCCAGGTTGTAAAAAGTTTCTTTTTTTAAATTGACTTGGTAATTTTCAAAGAAGAAAGACATTTTCGTATTGCAACCTGAAAGCCCTTAAGGGCTTTAAACCTCCAACATTGAGGTTTAAAATACCAAGGATGAATATGGTTACATATTTTGCAGATTATGAAGTTGGGAAATAGTTAATGAACAACACATAGAAAGTTAATGGACAACCACTAGAAAGCAGGAAAAAATGTATTTATATAGTTTCCTTTTATGATCACACTTCGGATCTAATTTGGATATGAATGGAAAAACAAAACACAAAGCGTGTCTAGATTAGTAAGTCTTTCATTTTGCGTGTACAAAGAGTCATTTTACTTCTACTTTTAGAATTTACTACACACCTATGTTGGGAGGAATTCTGTGAATTAAGGGTCTGTAAAAAAGGCAGACACTTTTAAAGCTTCTTATTAAATTGTTTTATTTAATGTGATATAGTCGATACTCTTGAGTGTAGAGGCTATGGGCAGAAAAAATTATCCAGAGATTATTCTGACTTAAAAAATAATGTTAAATTTATTAATATTACTGATTTAAATACCTACTTTTGTGAGTACTGGGATTATAGGCACCAGGCCCTAAATTCAGTTTTTTAACCAGATTATTTTTTGTTATAAGTTTGTAAAATTTTGACAGTTATGTGAGGGTTCTAAAATGATATTTAGTTTCACTTTAAACTGTTTAAAATTCTATTTATAAATTTAGTACATTTTATTTCCTTAAGTACTCTTCTGAGAACTAAAGTAATTTTTATGTTTCACCAATTAAACTTGTAAACTCGGTGATCCTAATGTTTCTTTAAATATATCAATACTATATAGAGAGCTAATAAATAGGCCTACTTAAAATCATGAAGCCAAAACAGTGGATTGAACCGGGGCCCTCATGTGTTCTGGGCAAGTGCTTTACCACTGAGCTACATCCTCAACCCTTTTCATTTTCATTTTGAGACAGGGTCTTGCTAAGTTGCTCAGGCTTCCTCAAACTTGCCATCTATCTACCTTATTCTTCACTATAGTTGTGATTACTGGCCTGTGTTACCACACCCAGCCAATTTACTCAATTTTAAATTTTAATTGGAACTGTATGGAATTCCTGATCCACCAATCTACTAACTCAGATTGTTTTATGTTACAAATACTTAACACATAATTGCTTATATTACCATAAAATATTAAAGATGAGTTTGATTCTCCCAAATACTGGGGATTGAACCCAGGACCTTGTGCATCCTTGGCAAGCACTCTACTACTAAGCTACTTCCCTAACCAAATATGTGTGTGTGTGCATGTGAGTGCTTGGTGTGTGTGTGTGTGTGTGTGTGTAATTTTTTGGTGACACTCTTGCTAAATTGCTGAGGATGGCCTTGAACTTGATCTGCTTCAGCTCCTAAATAGCTGGGATTACAAAGCATGTGCCACCTCACCTGGCTCTACTAAATATTTTTATATTTAACTTTAAATCTCCTCAAGATTATATCATCCCAAGCAATTTTCTCAGGAAGTTGCATGAAAAATTTCAGTGGGATTAGGATTCTCATCAGATTCTTGATCATTTCATAGGTATATCAAGTTTTATAACAGGGATAATGTTCTTTTTTAACTGTGTAGCCCACATTCCTGTTCTATTCATATATAGAATGTTTTCTGTGAAAACCCTGTAACATTTTAAACATAAGGCCTGACTATAAACTTCCTTATAAAATAGATTTAGGAGTCCTAGCTATTTATCTTTGTAGGAAGTTGAAGGATCTAAGCAGCTCAAGTTATTTTTAGAAATGACCAGTATCCCTTTGCAAGAACTATTTTGAAATATTTGTACCCAGTAGGGAAGCAAATAGTGCTAAATTTAGATACAGATATTCTCCTGGGCAACAACTTAGTAAAGTACTGTACGAGCTAAACTATTTGGAAAATGTTTGCTTTTAGTATTTTGACATACTCCTCTTTTCCTTGTGATTTGAACACACATCCACTTCTATGTATAGACAGTATATTTGAGCAGGCCCGAGATGACAGTGTGTCAGAAGGTTGATCATTTCACCTTGTTTTATGAATGCTCTTGACTATTAAAGACATACTTGAAGGCTTGTTTTGTGCTTAATATGTGTTTAATGAGAAATGTATTGAGTTTACATTTTCAGTTTTCATCAGGTTTTGGAATGGAAGCTTACCTTACATTCAAATGAACTTTCTAGGGATTCTTTGCAGGTTAGTTGTAAATCTTATCAACTGTTGGGAATGACAGAACTCATTCTCCTAAAATCATTTCTTTCTGCAGTTGACCTGGGTATCAGTCCTTTATATGGGGTGAATTTTTAAAGTATATTGGTTTATGTATAATCAGTCTTCACATTAGTTCATGCTGAATTTCTTGCACTTTGCTATTCCTAAATTTTATTATTCACAAAACTATTATGGCAAGGATATCTGTTATTAATTAATATAATTAAATATCTACTGTCAACTCTAGTGCCTTAGCTGTTCTTAGGGCTTTTAAAGAACTTCCTGATAAAACAAGATTGTTAGATATGCTATTGGGTTGACAGTTTAAATTAGTGAATTAAAAAAAACCCACTTAATATTTTTATAAATGTAAAATATTCAAAATAATTTCCCTCCCATGTTGCAAGTTTATGCCCCTAAATTGGAGTTTTGAAACCTCTTCCTCTTAAGAAAACCTCACTTTTCTGTTTAAAGAAATGTAGATGTTATTCCTTATAAGGAAGAAAATCTAGATTTCTATTTATAAGCATATGGTATTTTACCAAAAAAAAGTTAAAAATTAAAATAGTAGAATCACCTCTCATTAAAAAGCACATTAAATTGATGCATGTGTAATGTTGACCCAAATATTCCTTAAATGCAGTGAAATCTGCCTTAATATTAGGGTTAGGCATGCTCTTAGGAGTCTGAGCAACTGCAGCGTCATTGCCTAGAGCATAAAAGGACTAAGTATATTCCTACTGAATCGGGCTTGCATATTAACACAGCTCCCTTTGAATTTCTGTATCTGTGGGTTTCAGTGTAGGCAGAAGACTTGCCACAGAATAACAGGATAATGCATAGTAGCGCTTAGAAAAAGAAAGTTCTTTTCTTAGATTATCTTCTCCTTCATGTATGCTTAATCAGTGAAATGATTTTTCAGTATATGAAGTTGCAACATTTCAAATTCCAAACAGATACTGCTCAGCTACAGAAAGAAAAGTCTATTGTGGCTGTTCAGCAAGTCAAGCCTTCAGGTTCACGGGGCCTCATTGCCTTTATATGGACAGACAATTCTCAAAATACTGAAGTAAGATACACATAATATCAAAATTTCCTTGGGCAGGTTTTTAAGACTGATGCAAATGTGGCCTTTTAGGCATTTGAAATGAACGTAGCTTGTGCAGTATTGCTTAAGCTTTGAAGTGAACACTTACAAAAGGGACTTCAACTTCTGATATGTTGCATAATTCAGTTTTTAACTATGGTTGCTATATGAGATAAGATTCACATACCACAAATTGTTTTTTGTACATTTCTAGACTTCTTCAACTGTCATCAATTTTAAAAATTTCCACAATTCTAAAACGAAACTCCAAAGCTGGATGTGACAGCACATGCCTGTGAAGCCAGCATTTGGGAGGCAGAGGCAGGAGAATTGCTGCAAGTTTTACCCAGAACTGCATAACAAGTTCAAGAACAGCCTGAGCTACATAGCCAGACCCTATCTCAACACCTTCCAAGCCAAAACAAAAGAAAAACCCAACTCCATACCAAACCACTCCTCCTTTTACCCTACCTCCAGCCCACTGCTAAGTTTTCTTTCTCTGATAAGCACATTTTATGTAGTTGACATAATGCAGTGTTACACTATGTGGTCTTTTGTGTCTGTCTTCTTTCACTTGGGCCTTAATGTCGTCAAGGTTCATGCATTTGTAGCACGCCCCAGTACTTCACTCCTTTTTAAGGTCAAATGATATCCACCGTATAGTATGTCACAGTTTATTCACCATTAGTAGTTGACTAACATTTGAGTGGCTTCCTTTTTTTGGGTTAATATGAAGAAATCGCTATGAACATTAATATGTAAGTTTTTGTATGGACCTAGATTTCCATTCTTTTGCATGTCCATCCAGGAGTGTATTAAAAACATTAATTTTACATTGTTTTATTTTGTTTTGAGACAGGGTCTCACTATGTAATTCAGGCTGGCCTTGAACTCACTACATTGGCCTTGAACTCATGGCAGTCCTCCTGCCTCAGGTTCCTACTGGAATTACAAGTGCCTGCCACCACATTCAGCTGATTTTACACTGCTAAAAGTAAAACAGGTTCAGTCTGGATATTAGAAAGCATCTTTGAATAGTCTACATGGGCTTTATCCTGGCTCTAGCATTTAAATCATCTATACCTTTAAGCGAGGATTGGATTGGAAGATCTCGGTAGTCCACTAAGCTCTTGAATGCATATTCTCTCACTTTCTGTGTTTCTTCATTCATCAGATTTGTCACTTCTGTACTTTGCAGAACGTGTGTGGGCACTTGAAATAGCTCATCTGCAGAGAGTCTCAGAGGCTGGTGGGAGGATGAGGAGAGGGACCAAAGAAAGACACTAGGAACCTCACAGATGGCAAGTTAGAAGCCACTGTAGTGAGGGCTGTGCAGAAGGTAGTGTGGCTCAGTGCTGGGGGCTGGGGAGGCTCCCATGGTGCACGTTGGCGAGATGGGAAGCTGTCCTCAGGAAGACCAAGTGGGCCAATGAGTAATGGATTAATGGTTGTGCTTCCAGTTGAGTAAATCGCCAGGTGTGGTGATGCATGCCTATAATTCCAGCACTTGGGAAATCGAGGCAGGATTACTGTGAGTTCAAGGCCAGCCGGAGCTACAAAGAGCTTTTAAGACCTGCTTAAAATGCATAATGAAACCTTGTCTCAAAAGAAAAAAAAAAAACTTTTGAGCAAATGAATTGTTAAAATTGACTCAACAAAAAAAGACTGCTATACTTTTTTTCTATACTACTTCCTATTTTTCTCATTGAAAAAGAATGTGAAACAAATAAAGTAACTCTTACTCCTTAGTCACCTTCTAAACTCTGATATCACTGTGAGAAAAATTCAGTTTTCTGTTTGTAACTATGAGGTGAAGCACATGCAACTTGGGAACTGTCTGCAGGACAATCGGATCATCACGTTTTCCGATAGGAGTATTTGCAAGTGATTCCAGGTCACTGGAGAAACAAATTAAACGCAGCAACCAGAAAAGGTGTGCAGAGAGTTGCTGTCTCAACTCACAGAAGCAATTATCTGGTTGAAGTACTTTAAAAATTATTTCAGTGCCATTAAAAAAAAAACTATAATGAACCTTGTTCACTTTTTGAAGTTTTCGCTGGTTAAGTTACAAGAATTCTTGTTTCTCCTCCCAAGTTCTTTTATAAAGCCATCATTTCCTTTAAAGCCTGATTTCAGATTCTACCTTACAGTTTTCCATCATTAGAAACCCCCTGTGCTATTGTTTTTGCATGCTATTGTACAGGTTATGAGCCAGTTTGTATTCTTATAATGACTTGATTCTAGATTAAAATGAAGATTTTGTTTTTGGCCATGATGACCCAGACACATGCAGAAGGTGACGGATATGAGTGCTAATGCTTAATTTTAATTTTAATTTTAATTCATTAAATGGTCATTGTTATTTTTCATACATTCTCAGTTTTATATTGCACATATTACTCATGGTCTTTTTTTTAAGACAGTTTGTCTATTCTAAGTTTTAGTGTCAGGTAAGATTCATGTCAAAATCAACTTGCATGATTTGTTATGTTGATACACATTAAACGAACTGGCAAGAAGGGAAACAGCCTTTCCTAGATGGAGCCATGGATTTCTAACTGGGCTCTTAAGACCTCCTGCTTCACTTTCTTTTGCTTCCACTGTGACAGGCTGATCATTCTCTAGCAGTGACCTGTCTTGGCCTTGACTTAGCTGGTATGATAGTTCTTGGTGCAAATATTTTCTCAACCTTTAATTTGTCACAAGAAACTAAGCATTATTCTGTGAGTACTAGATTTATGATTTTTCTAGCATTAACAAAGCAACTAAGACACTAACTTGTTCCAGCTGTGTTTCCTGTGTTTGGTTTTTCTTCCCTGGAACTGGTCTATTGTTGTGTATTAACCTGGCTGGGAGTAATCTGAAGTAAAGAGTAATCTGAAGCTATTTTGAAAATACCTGGAATATTTTAGGCTGAATGCTAAGTTTTGCCAAGTCATGGGCCAAGTAACTGCCGTGTTACCAGTGAGGAGGCAGATTCTCAGAGAGACACAGGGGCTTGCCCAAATGTCAAACTGTTCTGACGTTTTTAGTCCTAGGGACTGAACTGATGGCCTCCTGTGTGCTTGGGAAGTGGTCTACCACTGAGCTACATCGGGTCTAGACTGTTTTGACTTTAGTAATACATATTTTCTCACTCCAGATTCCATAGTCTTTCCATTCTGTTGTAGTATATAAAGACTAATGAAATGAATGAAGTTTTACTTCCTTCTCTTCCCTGTTTCCTGTCCTCCCTCTCATCCAACCCTCCCTCCCTTCCTCTTCCCCTCCTTCCATCCTTCTTTTTTTCCTCAAATTTACCATCCTTCTACTTCAACCTCCCAAGTGCTGGGATTACAGGTATGCATGAATAGATTCTTAATGGGAAGAAAATACTTCCCAGACAGAGTAACTTTTTTAAAACCAGAAGTAGAGATTACTCAATACCTGTCCAGTATGTCTCAGTTGTTTAAAAAAGTACTAAGATTTCCTTCCTTCTTTCTTTTTCTGACATTTTTATCTTTGCCTTTAGTAATGTTAAGAAGAACCTCTACAAAATAATAAATAAATATATCCACTGCTTCATAAAAATAATGTTTGGTTATTGCTTACTAAAGTATTTTCTGCCATAGATTACAAGCTCCTAGAATTGAAAAAGTTCAAAAATTACTAATTAAATATAATGATGCTGAGTCTTATACTGTGTCATCAAAGAAATAGAAAATTTAGATTGGCAAAGTAGAAAATCTTTCTAGATGTGAGGAGTAGTAGCTTAAGCAAATTAATGTTTGGGGACGACCAAAAGGAACTTAGATAAACTGGACAAAATTGATTTAATGTAATTATAACCCTTGAATCCTAGCTTTGGGATTTGGACATGATTGGAAGCACAGTAATAACTCAATCTTGGCTGCTTTTAAGGAAAGTTCTTACATTATTGTTTAGTAGAAAGGATTTTGGAATTTAAGCTTTCCTTAAGGGATAGATGGATTGATAAGAGAAATGGATATTATATGTTTGGGGGAGTTAAACTGTCAAAAAGCATGTCAGACTAAGATGATTACAACTATTGAAGTAGGAATTAGGACAATTGAATGTTCTTTTATAGCCTTCATAGAGGATTAATGGGGGATGAGAGAGAGAAAGAGGTAGACAGAGAGACAGAGACAGAGAGACAGAGAGATAGCTATAGGTAGCAAGATAGTTTGGGATCAGGTTACCGAGTGATTCAGGGATTTAGATTCTCCAAATTTAGGAGACTGAATTTGTTTTTACATAATATGCATAATATTCATTCTTATATGTGTCAAAACTCATACTGAACAATGAATTTTGACTTGCAAAAGTACATTTTTTCACCTATTAAAAATCTTTGTCCAGAAGTTAAACAAAAAAACCACAAAAGTGCTATATTGGAATGTGAGTTTTTAATTATGGTATATAAGTAAAGACACGTTATAGAACAGAGGAAAAAAATGGTATCTTAGAAATTCTAATGTGAGGAAATATACACACAATTTAGGAAACTGTGGTTTTGGATCCTAGACTCTAGTAAAACCCTAGAATTTGAGAGGAATGATGAAATATTTGATGAATTGAATGTATTAAGGATGACTCTGAGAAGTTTTCACACTTGAATGAACATTAAGATCACATTCGTGAAGAGCTTGTCCAATCCTTTCAAATTCTGGATTTGGGAATGGGGTGGAAGGTATAAATAATTCTGTGCGTTTCTAGTTTTGGAAGAATGCGTAGAAAGCATTCTAAACAGTTCTAATATAAATGATAAAAATTTTCTAGCCGGAGATACAGGTATGGTGACAGATGGAAGATGGAAATTAGCAGAGTAGTAGTTTTGTAAGATTGGATGGTGCATCTGGTTTTGGACAAGCTGAGGGTGCTAAACATGAGTTAAAATGAATTTGGTGGCAGAGCGTCCAGGTGTCGTTGAAGTAGACCTTTGCGTTGCATGGGAGTACAGTGTTCCGGCTGTAAGAGTGAATGACAGAGGACAGTGTTGCAAAAAGAGCAAGGCGCTGGCTTTTTCTTCTGAGTACCTCAGAAACATCAGGGCCCTGATAGATCTCAAGTCAGCCCAACGGAGCCTCCCTGCCACTTCTCTTCTAAAAGAACACTGAGATTTCTTGTTTTGTTTTACCAACTCCTGGGAAATGTACATAAGTGTCTTTGGCGTGGTATGGCTGGTCTTCACATGGCTGACAGTGTTTTCAACCATCCTAAATTTGTAATTGTTTAAACTGTTCAGTGGAGCTGCACTGAAATAATTGTAAGTAAAGAGTGCTAATAACTGGAGCAGTAATTTCTAATAACTTGGCGCTCTGCCCTACTTACCTTTCCAGTGTAGGCATTGACGTCTTCATTGTGTGCACAACATTGGATACGTCCTTATTTATAAGTGATCCTGTCTGTGTTTTTCAGGACTCCCAGAGAGCTTTTCACATAATTTTAGCTAGTGTTTTTAAATTCTAGGAATTACCCCTTAATTTCTCTCAATTTGGAAAAGAAATACTGCTACACCCTTTAGAACAGTCTGAGTATATGGAAGGCTTTGGTTTCTAAATCAAATAAGTAATGACATTGCACTTGAACTTCAAAGTTGCTGTGAAGCCCTGTGATAAAGGAAGTTTAGTCTACTCCATTTAAGATGAGGAAAAGAAGTTTGGTAGCTTAAAACCCTTCTTTTAGGGCAAATTTTATAAACTGCTAAACACATCCGTTCATCTCTGGATGAGCTGGAGACCTTTGAAACTGTACCATCTGAGTGAAGGCGGCCTAATGTGAAGTGACTCATTCCTAAACATACTCAGAAATGCATGGGCCAAATTGAATCCCTTGAAACCTAACATATATACAGACAGTTTCCTGAATATGAGCTGCTTGTGTTTCCAAAGTTTATATATCAGGCAGCTGTTTGGAACGCAGAACACTTTTTTTCCCCCCTTTCTGAGGGAGTATAAAAAATGTTGGCTATCTTCCCAGGCCAGCTCACAAATCCTTTTAACTCCACATGTACCTTAAGTATTAACTATACAATTCTACTTCATTAAGTTAACAAATGGGAAAGAGCATCCAGATCAGTTGAAAGAAACAGATTATCTTTGCTTAGTTGGTTGTGGGTCCTCTCAGCAGATGTCACTGTTCATGCTGTGAGCCAGAATTTATGGACTGTACGTTTGTAAACAGCTCCTTTTCTCCATTACAAAGGCAGTTTCCAGGCTGATCATCTCCTTGGCGTTCACTGTGAAGAAAAGCGGCTTTCTGGTTTCCCATCTTCTTTACTTTCTATCCATCTTCCTCTTCTCTCCCTCACTGTCAGCCATAATTATGTATCTTATGTCCAAAAGGTATACAAGTTTGGCTGTAAAATGGCACATGTTCCTGTATTTTATAACTTTATAGCATTGAGTAATAAGGTTAATTGTTTTAGGTCTTTAAGGAGACGAATAAAGTTTGTTTTGGAATTATCTGTTGTTTGGCAAAGATGGTGATGATTGGTGTTACATAGGTCAAAAAACACTAAAATACCCACTGAACTATTATCAATGATGTGAACTTGCATGAAAATTATAACATTATTATATTAGATTTTAGTTCTTTGAACTTTGGTTTATCTCTATTATGATTAACATGTGTTATCCTTAATCTGTATTTTGTTTCATCTGGTCATGATTGCTAAGTGTGTATTTTTTTAAATAAAAGTGGTTTTTTTTCTTCAGTATTGAAGAATGAACATATGAATGACCTACCACTGAGGTATATCCCCAACCCATTTGTATTTTTTTGAGGCAAGGTCTTTCTAAGTTGCACAGGCTCGCCTTGAGCTTTCCATACTCCTGCCTCAGCCTCCCAACCAGCTTAAACTACAAGCATATGCTTCTGTTCCCATCCTCCAGGTGATCTGCTTAAGAATAATTAAGGCTGCTTTAGATTAGGGACTCTTACTTTGATGGGATTGTTATTATCTTGCATGGAGTAAGGGATCTGGAATTTCTCATTTACTCTCTAGGTATTTATTGAGTGTCTGCTCTGTGTAGGTTCTGCTCTAGGTACTCGGATACTTGAATAAGTAAATATGTAGTGTTGTCAAGACTAACCGTGAAGGTAAATCCAGCTTAGTTAACAGATTGACTGTTGTCCTGAGAGTCAAGGATATCATCCAGGTTTTTGGTTTAGGCTGCCCTTTCCTAGCAAGAGCAGGGTTAGGGGTACGGGGGAGGTAAGTCAAGAATGTGGTCTTCACATTTTAAATTCCTGGTACCTGTTAAACATGCAAATTGAGGTGTTCAATAGACAATTGAGGGAAGATGTCTGGGTTGAAGATAGAAATCTGACAATTCTCAGTAAAGAATGAATACAGGAAAAGAAAAAGATAAAGGTTTAAGTCATGAAGTTCTTAAGTTTTTCAGGATTTAAAGATAAGAAATCAGCAAATAAGAATTAAGTAGAGCAACCAGTGAACTGCAAGAACCATGATAGGTAGTGCCCCAAAAGCTAAGTTAAAAAAAAAAAAAGTTAAGCCAAGAAAATGGAAATGACTAATTCTTTTAAATGTTGTAGATGATTCAACTAATATGAGAACTGACTGCTGGCAGAGCAGCATGGAGAGCAATGGTTATGTCAGACAAGATTTTTGGTTTGTAGACAGTTGACAAGCAGTGAATTCCAAGTGGCATGTGGCAGTGTTTCAGAAGCTGAGCCAGGACAAGAAATTGGGATACTTAGGGAATATAGAATTTTGGTGATAAGAGACCAAGAGGAGAAAGATAGTTTGGGCACCTTGGACTTGTGTGGTGACTGATAGGAGGAGTGAGATAAAGGACATGGTTTGTTTAGCTCTGAGTTTTGAAGTAGATTGTGATGCAAAACCTGAAAATAGGGAGGGATTGGGAAGGGTGAGTATCTGGTCACAATTCTAGAGCTCTAGGTTGTCATTGATTGATTGATTGGTTGAGGTAGGGTTTTGCTTTATAGTTCAGGCTGGCCTCAGTCTTCCAGTGGGACTGTAGGCATACATCACCACTGCTGGCTAAGAACTCTCGGTTGCCATCTTGGCCTCAGGCAATAAGTGGTTTCTTTTTTTTAATTTTTTTGGTACAGAGAATCACACCTCAGGACCTCATGCTGCCAGGCAGATGCTGTACCACTGAGCTATATCTCTAGACTAACATGGGTTTCTTTATAGGACATCTTGCTAAGGAATAAAGCCAGTGAAAATAAGTCGTTGCATTTTATCTAAAACTGTACCAGGAAGGCAAACTGGCTGTCTTGTAAAGACAGAGGCTATGTCAGGATTGTAGACTGTTTTCATGTGACATGTAAATGGTTACATAAGGAGCAAATGCTTGAAAGACTGCCTTGCAGGTTCCCTTTTCTGTAAATTTCTGAAAGGCTAGTAAGTAACTTCAAGTGTCAAATAGTAGTTTTTGCTGTAAACTTCTCTTTTAGGAGGCTGCTTAACAATTCTACATTGCTGGTTTATTTCTCAAGAAGTTTTCTGTGGGGGGTGTGTAGGTTGGTGGGGCTACATTCAATTTCATTCAGTTTCTTTTTTCCCAAAGTGGCTTCCCTAAAATAAACACCAGTCATATTTAGAATTGAAATAATGACCCAGTTTATGTATTCTGAATGCTATTTTAACTTTTCAACATTTCTGAAAATTCTAGACTGATTTATTTTCAAGATCAGTGTGATTTAAATGTTGAGCATAGCATTTCTTCTTAAAAACTCCATGATTTTAATCATACAATTTGGGTTATTTAAATCAAGCTTATGGAAATTTCTGGAAAAATTCTGAAGGGAGACTTCATTTACTATTAGAATTTACTTGTTTGAACAGACTTTTACTATTTTGTGAATCAAATCTGTCACGTATTTGAAATTCTAGATCGTATTTTTAGCTTTTCAGCAGTCAGTTGCATTAATTTCAGTTTTATAATGGGCAGACCTTTTCTGTTTACCTCCCTCAGTGGGTTGTGAGACAGTGTAGACGTGAATCAGTGCTGTGTCAGGAATTTTGTTGGAGCTCTCTCAATGGGACGTGTAGCTTGAGTGTCTTAGCTTTATATTTTTACACAAGATAATAACCTCTAATGTTAAGTGCTATTTTAGTAAATGGATGCGAAGGTCTGACAGTAATTTTAGGTTATTTCTAGATAATGTGGAGTTTTTTTTTAGAAAACTGTTTGCAGTTGACTTGCAGTTACTTGAAATCTGTTATTATCAAAGTCACCCATGGAAAATCTCTGAATACGCATGGAATCATGTGTAGTTATTACCTCTTAATTCTCTACAGAGGATATATAAAATGCTCTGGTAGCTTAGGTGGAAGAGGAAGGCTCATTGCTGTTTTTGTTTTGAATTGTATCTGTGCAGCTATCTTCTGTGTCTTATAGTCACTTATTTAGCACAGTGGAAGCCAAATTCTAGCTTGATTGTATCTATAGGCAAAATTTTCCATTATCTAACAATATGAAGAGAATAGTTGTAAATGTTTTAGGATGTTTGATTTTTTTTTGTTTGTATTTAATTTAATTTTTTTTCTTTTTTTTCTTTTTTTTTTGGCCATACTAATAATTGAACTGATCACCTTGCACTTGCCAGGCAGGTGCTTATGCTACTGAGCTATATCCCCGGCCCTGTTTTTATTTTAAAAAAGTTTTTTTTTTTTTACTTTGGACTACCTGTTGGTATTTACCTGTGAAGACTGAAATATTAGATCTGAAAATTCATAATACAGAATTCGTGAGTTGATGTAATCCAGAGATTGGTGCTTGTCTTACTATTGGTGTAATTCTTTAGACCAATGCCTGCTCAAAAAATTAGGCTACAATTCATAATTCATGGAAATTCATTTTACATCCTAACAGTGCACATTTATGTTCATGCATTTGTGTTAATAATTATATGAAAACATATGAAAAGTCTCATTAAATAAATTTTATATCATCCAGTACACTCTTAATGTTTTTCTGTTTTAATTTGTTAAAAAAAAATGTTGGACAGGCTGGGCATGATGGCACATACCTGTAATTCCAGCTGTCAGGAGGCTTGGGCGGGATGATTTATAAAATGATGCCCAGCCTGGCTATATAATGATCCTATTTTTTAAAAAAATTACTTTTTTGGACACAACCTAAATTCATTTCTTAACTTTTGAGTCATGACTTAATGATTGAAAAATCCTGGCTTGCTGATCAGTAGTCCCCTACAGCTATGGAATATTTTACTCTGACAGTATACATGGTAATAATTTATTTTTGGTTCTTATGAGAATATTGTAAGTATTGAATATTACTCAAAGTCCCCTGTCCTAAGAAAGTGATCTTCACCGTCAGATTATTTATAGGATGTGCATGTGGCAGAGTTATTTATTCACTTGATAAATCTTTTTTTTTTTTTTTTGCAGTCCTGGGATTTGAACCCAGGATCTTCATAGCAAGCAATATCCTTAGTCCTTTTTATTTTTAATTTTGAGACAAGGTGTCAGGCAGGACTCATACTTGTAACCTTCCCGCGTTAGCTTCCCAGAGTGCTGGGATTACAGGCCTGCGCCATTGTGCTTGTCTCCGTTCACCTCATCCTTATTGAGTGGCAGCTGTGTGTCAGGCTCTGCAAAAGCCACTAGCTGTCTCTGTCTCCAAAGAAATCCCAGTGTAGGGGACGAGATAATAGACAGACTGACAAATCTTTGTGAATTATTGTGCAGCCGTGGTAGAGAATAATTGAGATGGTTAGTTGCTCACAGTTTTTGGCCATGTCTCATTTGTGCATAAAAAGAAAGTGGGGCTGGAATTTTGATTTCAATGCCACTTTTTAAATTTTTTTGAGTAGGGAACTCTCTTTCCCATATGCTTTCCAAGGCAAGAGGTCCATTGTACAGTGTTTTTGAAAGCTTATTACAAATAGTTTTCCTTTAGATATTTTTTCACTTTGTATTACCGATGACTTACTTTTCATCCCTCCTGTTGGCATGTAGTACTTTAAGTGAAATCCTCATCTCGTTCTATCATAATTAACTCATATATGTATATAAAGTTGACTCATATATATAAGTATGTGTGTGTAAGTATATATAGTTAACTCATATATGTATATAAACTATAGTAAACTATAATTTCCTACTTTGTAGTCTTTTAAAACTAGTATCTATGTTTTCATACATCATAAAGGGAAATAGGTTGCTGGAAGTTGTGGTTATTACAACACACAGGAGGAGGGTTTTTCCATTACAGAGGAGAATGTGTGCCCAAATTCTTCTCTACTTCTGTATGTAAAATGCATGTATAAAATTCTCTTCCAGATAATTAAATATTTTTCGACTTAGTTCTAATAGTTGGTATGGTTGGTGTGAATAGATGGATAAGAGAAATTGTTGAGAAAAATGGAATATTTATCTTGAAGATTTGGCAGGTGGGAAGGGGAGAAAGTCCTAACCCTTTCTGGATGTTTATTAAAACGTGGATTGTACAGTTTTTACCATTTTTTGGAAATTAACTTGAGATCAACACATAGAAAATATAATGGAGCAAATTTTGATGGATGGGGAAAAGTTTATAGCCGCCATTTATTTGAATCCTGTTGGATATGGTAGGTAGGTTTTTAAAGGTTGTGCTCTACACTTACCACTAACGTCTTTTTTAAAAGTGAAATCTATAATCCATTGCTCAAGTTGTAGAAGGAAATTTCTCTCCCCTCCACCTAACTACACGCCCCTTTATAATAAAGCGATTAAAATTTTTGTCACAGATGGATAAAAGTATTGATGCTTAGAGATGAGATTCACAATTTTGACTTATGGATAGAACTCGTACGATCCAAAAGTTTGTGCTTCCAGATGTATGTAATTTGGTTGTGATATCATTAGGTTAACATGTCAGATCGTTAGTGCTGTAAGAGTATCTATTCCTTTCCAAGCCTGTATGAGATGGTTGCAGAATTTGGAGAGCGACCTTTAGTGTGAGCTGTTAGCGTATGTGGGCATCACGCGGGCCACTTTCCTGTTCACAGTGAGTTTAATTAACAACCAGAACAACCTGGCTTCTTACTCAGCTCAGAGTTGGAGGCCTGTGAGGTTTAGCAGTAAAAATAAAATATTTGCAAATGCACAAATATTGATGAAATGTCAGCCAAGAGACATCCTGATTGCTAAAAGAAGGATGTTTATCTTACTGAAACTTTTTTCTCTTTGAAATATAACTTTGGCTGTATCATTCCTGTTTGTGTCGCACATACACAAAAAAAGGTTCATGTTTTTCTCTCCTGCAGATGAATAGCCTTTCAAACTTTGTTTAAAAGGAGATGTAAATTCAGCGGAACTGCAAAAATGGCTGAAGATTTGGAAATTAAATCTTATTTAAAAATCTATTTTAGCTACATATATAAAGTAACAGCACTCCTTAAGTATGACAACAGAAGCAGAGGTACTTTCTGCTGTGAAAATCAAGGCATGTTTATGTTCTTTGAGTGGGGAGCCCTCTATTATAGTTGATATATTGTGGCAATTTGAGAAGTTTAGAAGCTTAAGGGACTCAGCAGGGGGCCAGGGTCCTCACTTTGTAAACATTTTCAGCAAGAGGAGGGGACACAGGCGGTGTGAGTGCTACACCCACCCTGGCATGTTTGGGGGACCGATGGTGTCAGGCTGCTTACAATAGAAGGGAGGAGAAGGGGCTGTTCTGCCCGCTTTTGCTGTTGCTGGTTTTGCTGTCTTCCATCACCTTGAACTGTTGCCCCTGTGTCATGGCACCCTGCCTTGGAGCTAGACGATTAGGGACTGAAACATCTGCAAGCTGTGAGCTTAAATAAACCTTTCCTCTTTTAACTTTAGGTGTCTAGTATTTTGTCTCAACAATGAGAGAAGAATACCAAGACACTTTCTTTTGCTAATATGCATACTGTGTGAGTAATCCAAAAGGAGGAAGGGCTGGGGATTTAGCTCAGTGTCTAAGCGCCTGCCTGGCAGGTGTGAGGTTGTGAGTTCGATCCCCAGTACTGAAAAAACAAAACAAAAAACAAAACAAAACAAAACAAAAAAGGAGGAAAATTCTGAGGTATCTTTTATACCGGTGAACAGCTATTTATTCTTATCCCAAAAGTACATTTTAGATATTTTCCCTTAATACTACTTCATTGAAAGGGATGTTTATGGTATTATTTATAGCAATGTGGAACATGTAAAACTTTTATAAAATAGAATTTGTTTCACTACTGTGTATGAGCTATATTTTTAATTCTAAAAGAGTCCATTTCTTTTTGAAAACAAGTCTTTCCTTTGCTAACATTATTATCATTATTATTACTATTATTACCAATTGCTGCATATCCTATTACATATATTCAGGGTGTTAAGCAGATTTCCAGTTTAATTCTCCTTTAAAATATTGTGTCATTTGAAGTATAATTCTCTTGCCACCTTTTGATTCCTAAATACAGCTATACCTTAGTTGAATTTGTTTTTCAATGTGTTTCAATGCAGAAATTTTGTCTCCAGTACTCATTTGTTGGGGACGCAATGGTCAAGCTAGATTGTCAGTGTCGATTGCTTGGTAACTTGATAACCTTTCCAATCAAAACAGTTTGGTGCTCAGTGTTTTCCAGACTCCTCACAATTAAAAAAGGAACCAATTAAGAAAGGCACCCAGATACCACTGTAACTTAGTGTCATAGCTTAAAGATGAGAAAACTAGTTTTTCCAGTGTAAGATTTTGTTTGATTTCGAAAACAGCACAGTAGATCTTTAGAATCAGACCACAGGTTCATTCTCCTGGGCTCTTGTACACAAGAGGTCTAGAAGTTATCTCTATTTCTGGATTTGAAACTTTTACCTTCTGATGTTTGGTCTTTATTAGAACCAAAATACCAAAAATTTGTTAGAAACAGATTTTGGGAATATGTAGACATAACTTGAATGTATATATTGTAGCCCTGGAGAAAATAGCTCAGTGTGAAAATTAATCAAGCATACTAAAGGCCTTTTATAATTTGACAATATCTTTCATATCTTTTCATATTCTAGTGTTTAATTTAGACACCAGAATAACTTAACTATGAAAAACTTAGTTAACTAAGAAGAAACCCTTCCAATTTCTAAGAAGTTACTTGATAAGATGCTGTACCAGCTCAGTGGTTTCATACTTTTCTTTTTAAATAAGGTGTCCAAGTGGTGACATTCTGTGCCTTTAATTAGTGAACTGGAGAGATGAACCAATTTCAAGTAAATCTGATTAGTTTAGAGATCCAGGCTAAATAACTCCTGTTGAGCTTAAAAACAAGATTTGAATATTTGAATTATGTAGATACCTACATGTTACATTTACTTAATATCTGTTAGAAACATTGGAAAAGGGAGATGAAAAATATCTTTATATAAAGTAAAAATAAGAAATTACAAATAATAATGTGTGTTGAGAGTAAACCATTTTTAAAAAATACGTAATGTAGCCAGAGCCTCAATTTTAGAATAGCTGTAACTCAAATACACAAGCCTTCCTTGGGGTAGCACCCGGGGTGGATCGACTCCCTTCTCACCTTCAGTCTACTTGATGGTGAAGTGTTAGCTTACACTGAAAATGTTGCAGAACTCCTAATTTAGTTCATTTTTCCCTTCAAATGCTGGGCTATTACATAATTTTGATATAGGAAAAATGATCCCAGACCTCCAAATGATATGGGGGAATGAAACTCTCAACTTATTATACGTCTGGCACGAGTTTGTGTTCTCTAAAATCGAAGAATGAATTTTAGGAACAACGGAGGGTAAGAGCAAGATATATTTATTGAGGGAAAGAAAGCTTCTGTCTGAGGGACAGAAGGGGGCCCGAGCGGGTTGCCCAAGACTCTGTCATTTTTAGGGACTTTTATACAGTAAAACCATGAGGTTAGATGGGTCCAAGGCGGGGAAAATGGGAATCTGCAATGTGGGCATAAGGTGGGACATAACTACAGTTAACCAATAAGACTAACTGCTCAGGTAAAATTGATTAAATCAAGGACAAATGAGGAGGCGAGTCACGTAGTAAGCGAGGGATGCTTAAGGATAATGACTCTTCCTGTAACAGGGTGGGATACTGATTTTTGACTTCCTCAGGGTGATATAGAACTATTTAGAATATCAAT
>RJWM01029575.1:0-23586 GCA_004363535.1 Dasyprocta punctata
TGACCATTTACTTACAAAAGTCTCAATGCAATCTTTCTTAATAGCTGAGTAGTACTCCATTGTATAAAAATACCACATCTTTTTTATCCATTCTTTGATTGATGGGCACTTGGGTTGTTTCCAAGATCTGGCTATTACAAATTGGGCTGCTATAAACATAGGTGCACAGATATCACTGTGGTATGATGTTTTCAATTCTGGGAATATGCCCAGAAGTGGGATAGCTGGGTTGAATGGGATCTCTAATCCTAGCTTCTTGAGGAATCTCCATACCGACTTCCACAGTGGCTGCACCAGACTACATTCCCACCAACAGCAGAGAAAAGTTCCTTTTTCCCCACAGCCCCTCCAGCATTTGTTGTTGGTTGATTTTTTAATCTTGGCCATTCTTTCTGGAGTGAGATGGAATCTCAGCGTTGTTTTAATTTGCATTTCCCGAATGACCATTGATGTTCAACATTTTTTCAAAGACTCACTCACCAAACCCAATATAGGACCAGAGTCTTACCATCCTATGTGTCCCAGAACACTTGGGTTAAGAACAATGACATATACACAAGCCATCTCAAAAAGCACACGAGACCATGCACTGTAGTGTGTGTTATGGGGTAGCATTGAGAATGCTCTCCCATTCCATTCTTCATTCTCCTCTGTGTCGCTGCATGATAGATGTATAAGACATTTCCTCCAAAAGTAAATCAGGAAAAGTTTCATTGAATATCCAACATATTTTTTCCATTATTGTCACCAAATTGTATGACATCACTCCCTTTAATTTAGCATGCAGATGTATTAAGCAGAGAGGACACTTTAGCCCACCCATGCTCACTCTTTTGTGCTCCTTCATGGCATCTTTCCATGCTAGTTTGTAGTTTGCCTTCCACTTAGCATGCTTATGATCACTTCAAATACTTCATATATACACTGTAATTACTGTATGATGTTCAATTCAGAAATAGATTTCACAAATGTGTGTGGGATATTTTAATATGCTGTGATGCAAAAGAATGTCTTTTAAGGAAATTATTAAATAACATCCATGGACTAGAACAAAAATGCTTAATGTTTTCTATTACTATGTATCTGTATGTTTTTATAAAACAGACAGGTTTTCTATTTGTACTATTATGCAAAGAAACAAAACATGCAATATTACAAATATTGAGAGATTTACAATGTAATGGTTTGGTCTTTTTTGTTTTGGTTGAGCATTAAAATACTATTTTTAATTAGAATTATAAAAAGTTGACAAATTTTTATAATTAATTATTAAAAGTCAACAATCCATGGAAAAAATTCTAAGAGGAAATCAATGACTGTAGTAAAACAATCAAACATGTGGACAAGCAAATATAACTGATCGGTCAATTCTTTCAAAATACTATGGCTACCAAATTTCTACTTCAACTGTGGTAGCTTTCTGCTAAGTTTCTACTGATTCTATCTCAACTATATTGATCATATTTGCAGGAAAGCAAAAGGGTTATGGTTCCCAATTGGCCCACACCCAGAATCTGTTGCACAGACTTATCATATCAAGAAACACAGAAATACAGACACACACACACACACACACACACACACACACACACAGAATTGTCAGTTTCTATTTCGTACTTGTAAAGGAGTCTGTGAGAGGCCACAGACTCAGTCATCTCTATTGAGCACTGTGCTGTTTTCTAACAAAACATACACACAAAACCCACAGGTATTTCCCGCCACACACTGGGTCCAGGTTTACTCACTGGGCTCAACATCGGGTCAGATCTTCAAGTGCTCCGATTTCAGGACACCAGGGCTCAGAGGCAGAACTTCAGCACTCGCTGATTAAATAAATAAATAAAATTAAAAAGAGTTGAGAGGAGTCATGGAAACGTCTAAACAGTACCTCAAGAGCAGTTTCCACCTAATGACAGGAAGCATCTGTGCTTTCCTCGCATCGTATTAATAGTTTCTCTCCTGCTATGCTCTCCAGGTTGCCCACAAACTCTCAGATTCAACTGGCCCCCGGGCCTCAGTCTTCCAAGTAGCCGCGACTGCAGGCGGCGCTGGGCTGGGCTCCTCCAGTTGTGCCGCATCCTGCAGACCTCCGCGAGCAAGCGTCCCTGATCCGCTCCTGTCTGCCTCCTCCTGTCCCTCCCCATCTCCGTCGCTGGAGCTGCGAGTCCCTTCTGCCCTCCTGGTCCTCCGTACGGACACTGGACATGGCCCGTACCCCCTTCTCTTCCCGGCCCAGCACTCACCCATGGGCAGACCTAGGACAGCGCGGGCAGGACGCGGGGCTGCAAGGCGCGGCTGGGCTTAGGAGCAAGCGGGGAACGGGTGGCTGCCTCTGCTCTTCCTTTGGGTGTGGATGCCTGTCAGGGCGAGATAAGGGTCGGGCACCCCAGGGGCTGAGCCGCCCGTTGATCAGGGACCAACACTCCCTTGGGCGCCAAAAGACTCGTCGTGCACCTAGGGACAAACCCCATTGCTCCTGCCTGCCTGGCTGTTCCAAATGCATAGAAAGCCCTTTCTCCACTGGGGTCCCTGGCTGATGAAGACCTCATCTGCCCACAGAGGTTTAGGTTTGAGCTCTTCCCTGGCCCCACACCTGAGGTCTGAGGACTCAGGGAAGACTCACAGGTTGCCCCATCCAAGGGCATTAGTCCTTTCCAGATCACTGAACTGAGGGAATATTAGAGGATTGTGCCCCAAGTCCCTATATATAAGGAGCTCATTCTACAGACCTGGAGGCGGGAGCAGGGGAGGGATGAGGTGGGGGAGTGAATGAAGATCTGTGGGTGAAAATTTTCAGTATTATTCCTCCCAGGGCTCCAGCCCGCACTTCCCTGCGCTATTCAGAGGTTCAGTAAATTCTAGCAAGTGACTGTGTGGATTCAGGAAATCAGCTGGGTGTCAGAACCCACATCTGCCCTCAGAAATGAGCACCTGCAAGGAGATTTCTTCTTTGCCACGTCAAACAATATCATTCGAACAGCCAGTTACTTAGTTAAACGATACTGGTCATTCTCAATAATCTTTCACCCAGTTATGGAAAGTTTAAGTCAAAAAGCCTAGAAAAGAAAATTGATGATACATACTGTTTTAGAATGTGGAAAATAATCTACTGCATACTTTTAAACAACTTTAACAATCGCATTTATTCTTTTAGCTTCATTTCTGTCAGCTTATCCACTCATAAAGACCCACATGCTTTGTTGTAAACCAGTTATGGCAACTATTTCAGATGCTGTTCTTAATAACTGTTTAGATAACAGCATGCTGGGAGGGAAGATTCTAGAAGGAATCTCTGCCTCTCTGTCTCTCTCTCTATCTCTCTCTCTGTCTCTCCCTGTCTCTCTGTCTCTCTCTTCCTCTCTCCCACTTTTTCTCTGTCTCTGTCTACCCATACATAGGGAGAGGACATGTGAAACAGAGAAAGAACATGAAAAAGCAAACTAATAAAACAAGTAATTCAAATACACAATTCTGGAATTATATAAATAAATGAGAAGGCAGAGGAATTTTCTCAGTGGTAAAGGGATTGGGACAAAGGTTTATGTCCCAGCACCAAAGGGGGCATATATATATATATATATATATATATATATATATATATATCTCACAAAGCCTATACCATATACCAACAATCTATTCATAAATAGCACCTGGATAACAATACTGCACAAGAAAATTTTAGTTTGTTCTTCAGGGTAACATGAATGTCTCCGTTTTATTTCTCAGTGTAATATACTTCATTTGATTTAATGGCCACAGAAACGTTTTATAAGCAAAAAATGGACTTCGTTTAAAGCTAAAGAAAGGATATAATGTGCATATAAAGAGAAACTGCAGTATTTAGGGTCACATCCTCAACCAAAGAGGGTTCTCTTTTTTATTTGATGTGTTTATGTTTTTTGTAAAATTTGTTTTAGAAAACAAATAAAACAAATTATAGCAAAAATGTTTTCACCTTATTCTTAGTCTAATTTACAAAGTAATTTAGCTTATGCTTTGCATGTTGAGGTCAGATTTGCTAGGTAAATTTGCATTAGTTCCAAACTTTACCAAGCTAATCATCAGTGACATCAAATTTTACTGGTTCCTGAGAGCCACCTCACAATGCTCAGACATGGAGTCACTCAGAGACCTGTATGGCCATGATTCAAGGGGACTGGCTACTCAAATTTGCAGCAGACCTTGGCATAATCTGCATGGTACTGGTTTTACAGACATCCAAAACACAAGCATCATGGAGGAATAGAGATTTTCCCCATATTCCAAAAATCCTGAGAGGCCAGGCAAAGCTGGATAAACAAAGAGGTCCTGCCATATCTTGTGAAAGGACAGTGTGTGAAGGTGTGAGAACAAAGCCAAAAGAGGCGACCCCAGGAAGTTGGAGATGACAGGAACATTGAGGATCTGGTAAGGAATGCCACAGGTAGTGATGGCAGCCCTCTCAAGAAAGAAGCCATGGGACCTAAAATCAGCAATATCATAGCACTAGAGCTTCTCAAACACTTTGGAGCTTAGATCTCACAACAACCTGCCCTAGGTGTTAAACATGGAACTACAGGATTTAATGTTTGCCCTACTGGGTGTCAGTTTTACTTTGGTTCTGTTCCTTTTCATCTGCCTATCTCTACCTTTTGGAATGGCAAGGTTTATCCTGTGCCATTGTATGTTGAAAGAGTTTAACTTCATTTTTATTTTTATTTTCAAGGGGCTCACAGATAATACTTTGCTTTGAGTCTCAGATGAGACTTTCAGCAAGTTAGACTTGCTGAAACAATGCTGAAATTATTAAAATTTTATTGTTGTTGTCATTTTGCTTTTGTTGTTGTTTTTTGATCATTTATTTCTTGACTTTTCTGGTTTTTTCACCTTACAATAAAAAATATTTTAAAAAATAAAAAATAATTAAAAATTGTGACAACCATTACAGATGAACTAAGTACATTTTCTATAATGAGACTGACATGAGCTTTTTAGGAACAAAGGAAAATTTTAAGGTTTAGATCTAAAATATCCCCAGAAATTCTCATCATTAAATGTGGAACCTGGTCAGAAGGATCAGGATTTGGAAGAGTGTAGCTCTCTTTCCACCTCTTCATTTCTCTCTCTGACTCCTGGCTAACGTGAGTGAGCAGCTCTTTCTGGCCCATGTAGCCTGCCATCCTCTTTCTGCCTTGGAATGAGGCCACTGTGGAACAACACTGTGAGTACAAGATTAACTGCATTTCTTTAAAGTTGAGTGTTGCACATTTTGTCCCAGAGAAAAAAAAAGTAAGATGACATGTGTCTCCAGCTAACTCAAGAAGTGTTAATAATATATATAAATATAAATAAAATTAAGAAAAATTTTAATCTTTGACATCTACTGGTCCCTCCATAGACTCATGTGCTCACAGGTGGGGCTTTTGGAATGTGACTTGATTATGGGTATGTGAAAAGGGATGATGGGTTAGTGAAATGGATTAGTCCAATGACTGGTTTAGCTCAGTTCTGGGTTAGATGATGGATCTACAGAAAAGGGAATGCCCACCTTGGGTATGAGTGATACCAACCAATAGGCTTGTAGCTTTGATAGAATAAAAAAAGCAAAGAAGGAAGAAGTCCTGCTGTCTCCTGCCACCATTCCATGAACTGTTTGTCCTCTGCCATATCCCCCTACCATGTGGTCCTGAGCTCAGTATGGGCTGAAAGCTCTATAAACTTGGAGCCAAAATAATTTTTTTTCTTTTTAACTTGCGTGTCAGGTATTTTGTCCCAGTAACAAGAAAGTAAATAAGGCATTAGGTGCCTGCCCTCTCAAGAATTAAGAGATCTTTCTGGTCATTTATTGAGCACCAAGTGTTCAAGGACTTATTTTAAGTATGATTGAATTACCATTTTCAGAAACACTAGCCTACTACTATAAAAAAATTCATAACTTGACAGAAAAGAAGTTTAACTTTTACTCTCAGATTTAGTCCATAGTTTCCTGATTCTGAGGCAAAAAGAGGATGACAGGACACTGTGGAGAAAAGGTGCCCAAGCATGGTGGTCAGGAAGCAGAGAGAGAAAGGAAGAGGTAGGAAGTAAGATAACACATTCCTAAATGCTTCTACCAAGGTACAAGCCCCTAGAAGTGAGCTAGAAAGCCATACAAAGCCCACACTAATCCTAAGGCCGAGGTCTTCTTAGCACCCAGTTCAGATGAAAGCATCTAAATAGTCAGTTGGCATATTTTAATTTCCATTGACTATTGTTGTGACATATTTGGAACATTGACTCATTTCATGGTGGAAAAATAGGTATTTTAATAATGTAGGAGAAATTTAGAACAGAATATGAATTTTCAGTCTTTTCCTGGAATTTCCAAATAAATTATAAATGATCCTGCCCCCTACAAAAATAACAAACATAAGATTTTTGTGCACTTTACAAAGGAGTTAGTAGTTATAAAATGACAAGATCATCACACTGGAAGTGCACAGGGCTTCATATATTGATTCTGCAGTAATAATAATGTCGGTGTAGAAAGAATTTTATGAAGATCCAACAATGACAATGCAAATCCCTTTTAAGTTCACTTTGGGTGAATAAGAAAAAAAAAGTTCCTTGAATTCACGCACATCTGGCCATCCTTCAACACTGTTTTAAGAGATTTTAGGATCACATTGAGAAAATATAGAGTTATTGTGTGCATTTTTTTTAATAATGGAGAGTGTTCCCTAAGCTCGATACACACCAAGGAAGCACTTCAAATTGTGGGTGCCAGGTATTTTGTCCCAGCACGGAGGGAAGTAACTAAGACAATGCATATATTAAATGTAAAACTAGTACTAACAATGAATGGAAATTTTTTAAATGTGATGTTTAAAAATATGTAGTGACAGCCCACTCAGGAGCCCAAGGGAGGTTTTTGAGGGTGAGGACCCAAGATTAAAGAACACTCATATTCAACACATCAGCAACCACAGCAGCCAGCATTGAGCAGAGAAGGGCACAAGTGCACAAGGGCACAAGAGCACAAGAGCAGCCTCCCACTTTACTGTATAATTCTTATAAAGCTGTCATCTTATATTTACATTTTTACACAGTGCTGTAACCAGTGCATGTGTGTTTGTCAACTGCTATGTCATGGCTATATAATTATGCCCCAATGTGCAACTGCACTACACCCGTGGTCGTGTCCTCAGGTGACCTTAGACACCCCTGAGCTTTGAAGCAGACTGAGTGGTTCCCCACATAACACTCCCTCAAAGGTCTAGGGTGTGTTGCCTCTCATAAGCAGCCCATAAAGCTGATCCCTGCACACAAACACCTCAACAACAATATAGAGAATAACAGAACATGACCAATACACCACAGCACAGCATGGCTGTCCAGCATCAGGTGAATATCAAGGATTCCCACCATAGGGTAAAAGTGTCCACTACAGTGCCAGGATGGCAGACACCTCTGCGTTCATCTCACGCAAAGTTTTCTGTACCTGTGTCTGGTGGTCAGGGATATAAATGCAACATTCTACAATTGCCCACCAGGGGGTCTGCAGGCCAATCCCAAGTCTACTGATAGCAGCCCCCTGGCCACTGGGCTCCAATGCAGGAAGGATTAAGGCCCCTTTCATCACCTTAGGACCCTGTTTCATGGAATGAATACACTGAATAACCAGCTGTTCTTTTAGGAGGCAATCCAATGGGCCATCACTCATACATTGGGGCTGGTCATTGAGCAACTGAAGCATCTTGGGTAAGACCTGCACACGCAAAGGGAATTTTGGACCCAAATAGGCCATTTTGGTTTTCATGAGTACGTCGTTGATTTCCACAACTCTACCTTTGCAGTTCACAGCTTCATTCAAGCTTTCTTTCTGGCCAAACTCACAACGTTTTAAATCAATCTAGTGGGCTCTTTGCTCTTGATTTGCAACATAAATCTGGCTGAAAACCCCCAGGAATAGCCATGTTACAGCCTCAATATTTGACTGCCTTGAAATTTGTTCTCCCAGATTAGTCTGATGCCCTCAGTCTTAGTTTCAGGTAAAGTCTCTGGACATGAGCAACATGCAGATATACTTTCTGCCAAACTATAACACATATCATCTGGATTTCAACAGCCAATGTAATCCTTCTTCCCAGCAGAAACCTCCCAAGCCTGGTCTTTACTGGCATGATTTCTATCTGCCTTCTGATCTTCTGAGTTCTGATCTGAATCTCCCGTACAAAAACAGCCTAAGACATTCCAGTGCTACTCTTTCAGGAGACATCTCAGAACCTTTCCAAACTCTTCCCACAAGCCATTCCCAAAGACTCTTGAACCACATAGTACAGTCACAGCAATGACCCCACTTCTGGTACCAAATTGTCTTGGTTATTTTTCTTTCATTGCTGGGACAAAACCGCGACACCCAAAATGAAGGAAGGAAAGGTTTATTTAGCTCACTGTTGTGGAAGTTTCAGTCCATAATCAGCTGGCTCCAAGGCAGGGTGGCATGGCACCAGGGCAACACGGCAAGGCAGCAGTCGGCAAAAGCAGCCAGAGTAAAAGTGGGGAGAACAAGCCTCTTTTCCTCCCTTGTATTGTTAGCAGGCTATTCTCCCTTCCCCAAGGGCTGGTGTAGCACTCACTCCACCTCTGTGCCCTCCTCCTGCACAGGATGAGAATATTTACAAAGTAAGAATCCTGGCTCCCTGCTGAGTCTCTCAGTTAAACTTCTAAACTTCTCAAGTTGACACAATGTATCAACCATAACAATCAGTGTTAGCATCTTGGCTCTTGGGATGTTTAGTAGTCTCTTATCCCTGACCAAAGTCAATGTGATCTTCTTAAACATAGATCATGCCATTCTTTTGCTCAGATCTTTCTGGAGCCCCTCTGTCTCAGAGTCAAATTCAAATTCCTTATGGTGGTCACTGGTGGACTCTGCCTGAGCTGTCCTTCCTCTGACTTACCTCCTGTCCTCTTGCCCTCCTGTACTCCTCAGGCCCTCCGACCTCTTTGCTGTTTCTTAGTTAAATTTCTAAACTTCTCAAGTTGACATAAAGTACCAACCATAGCACTACTTCATGTCAAATTAGGCTAAGACTGTAGCACACTATTTATGAGCATATGCATAATTATAAAATGCATTTTAGCTTTATCATTATTTTCAATTTTGTTTTGCTTCCTTCCTCACTTTGAATTTTACATTCATGTGATACTATTGCATTTTATATATTATTATGCTTTTACAACTTTGTTGGAATAATCAGAGTACTAATACCTAAGTGGATTGAGAAAGTGGAGGAGGAACAGAAGGAGAAAGGCAAGGCTGATAGTAGAGAGGAAGAAGGAGGGAGAGGGAGACAAAGGGGAATTCACAATAGCTGGCCATTTAATGTTAATCAACATTTACTATAGCGTAAATCAACTTCTACAAGATCAGAACAAATTTTTTGTTCTTCTTGTCATCTCTCATCTGCTGATGCTCTTTTGATCAGTTGTTGATCTCCACCTTGGTCATATCTGGTCGATATTGGCTCTGTCACCATGTTACTATGGCCTTTCTTGAAATTATTGAGTGGGTGTAAAGTTCTGTACATGGTACAACCTAAAAACAGAGACATCGAAATGCTACAGGAAGACAAAAAGTACTAGATGGGTGTAGTAAGTCACTCTTCCTCCTACAGCATGTTCCAAAAAGTCACCTGCTCTTTTAAAAAATAATTCTTGTGCCAGAAAACCCTTCTCGTGAAGAGTAAATCTTCAAAAGCGAAAACTTCATGGCCCCCAGGACATGTAACACTTACCCTTCAGATTTTGTCAAAGTCCATCAAATTTTAACTTTTGTTCCACTTGTCATACTCTCTGAAGTGTTATTCAAATTAATTTCTTGGAGGTTTAGTATGATTAAGACTTTGTTCTAGTAGACCTTTTTGAGGGAGAAGTGTGTGAGGGACACTGTTTAGTATATTCTCCTTTTACACTTGACTTTTCCTCTTATTTACAGTAGTAACTACTATAAACCCTGTGCCTGTTAGAAGATTGTCATATAAAAAGTACGTGGTGAATGAATAATGAGCATATTCTTTGGTTTCCAATAATACCCTTATAGAAAAGGCACATAGAGAAAGTCAAGGTTATTTGTAAATCAAGATTGATGGGTATATTCTTCATACATGTACTGAAGTTCAGGTGACGAAAATGGAAATTGTTAAATCTTCATAGCTGTCTGTCCCAGATTATATAGCAATGTTCATTATTTCTCACAAATATCAAAAAATACTAGTCATAGAGCGCTTATTTTAATATTTTTCATATTATTTTCCTCGAATGTGTTATAAATATTAAAAAACAGTGGAATATAAATATTTTCACTACAAAGCATAGGCAGTGCTGGGTTGTAGCTGCATGGTGGTGACTTTGCTTTGCATGGTAGTTCATGACAAAAACATGGCCATGCAAGCTGAACTTACGCAAAGTAAACTGAATAATCAACAGAAATAAATTTAATTGTTCTCCAACCTTTAAAAATATTTACCAAAATATTAAAAACCTAATTTTGTCATTATTAACTTGAACAGAAATAGAAAGTAACACTAATATTTATTCATGGCACTGAAATTTAGACTAAAATTTTTTGAACATTAATGTGCTTTTTTTCTTTGTTTAGAAACACGTACAGAATACTTTGGACAGGTCTTGCTTTCCTCTTCTCATATTTCCCTTTGTATTTTTCAAATGAACCAAACTGATTGTCTATGTGCTAGTAATGTTATATAGGTTGAAAATGTGGATCAGTTTCCAATGATTTTTTGCACATTCGTTATTGTTAAATATCTCTTGTAAGTGTTCCTAATATGGAGAATTTTGCCAGTGTCACTTTGTCCAAGTCATCTTCATTCTTTTTATTATAAGTACTTTCATAATTTATACATCACAATTTTTTTCTGAACTTTCTGTCAGCTTATTTTCTCATCAAAATTATATATTATTGTAAAATGTTGCTGAATTCATCAATGAGAGATAGGAAAGCAACACATTCTTTGTGTGCCAACTGAATAGTCAATATCAGTGACAAAGCAACGGCAGAATGATGCATTCTCATGCTTCTTCTCATGTTTATTCTCACAATGAACATCTGTTATTTAGTAATGATACATAAACTTAAAATGTAGCTATTTAAAATCCAGCAGTGAAGCTTGTACTTTATACTATTAATCATACTTTATACTATTAATATGCTGTGATAACTCAAATTGAACCAGAATGTTCAGGGCCTGGTGTTATCCATCAAAACTGTGGTAATGGAATGTGTGGGTATTAAAACTGCACAGCACAGTGTAATGTACATACTTGGCTTGGCAAATGAGTAACCAAACAACTCTGATGCACAACTCAAGATAACATGAATCTTAGGTCTTGTCTGAAGGATTTCGTTTCAAAAACTGAAGTTTTTCTTTACAACATGATCCATAGACAGGTGATAAGAAGAATTGAACAAATAGGAAAACAGAATGAAGGGCCCCTCTGTCTCTAGAAGTGCGTGAGGACAGTTCTTCATGTTTATCCTCTCACTGCTCGGGGTCAAGAAGGTTTCCCTTGCCCAGAGTGAGTGCTAGAGAGAATGTACAGGGAAGCAACTTTCCCCAGTGTTTGGGGAGTGATGGAGAGAAGAGGCCAGTACACACAATCTGTCCCAATAGTGCAGCCTCTGAAGTACTAGCTTGGTCTCTCATTCTACTTGGGATGCTATCTGGCTGCTTCCAAGAGGAGGGAAGGGGCTAGTTCTTGACCAGCTGTGGTGGCACTGCTTCCCCTCTTCAATGATCCAGGTATGTGGTTTCGTCCATAGGCATCATCTTTCACTTATTTTCTCTTTCGGGGTATAAATGTGGCCACCCTTACAGGATGCCTGTATTTTCAGTGAACTTTCTCTGACTATGTCTAACATTACTCCTCATCTAATCAGTGATGCTGGATCTCTTTCTTTCACACCATTGTAAGCATGCTTTATTGGCTAAAATGTAGTCTATATTGCAGAAAGTTCCATCAGCTTTTGATAATAATACAGAGTGTGAGTTTTTTAGGTACAACACTCTCCAGATATCTACTAAGTTCTTTTAAATCAAAGGTTAGTTCCACACTGATATTTTGTTTTGCTATATTGTTGATGTTGTTTTGCTTACCTGGCCTGTCTCTCATTGATTTTCAGGTATTGAGGTGAGTCCTATATGACCGTGTTGATATTTATCTGATATTTTTCTCTAGTAATGTTTATTTTATGAAATGGGTAGGCCAGCATATGGTGGATATAAATTTATAATTGTTATCTCTTTCTGTTGAGTTATTCACGTAATCAATATGTGGTGTTCCGTTTTGATTTTTATGATAGGTTTGATTGAAGTCTAGTTTGATAGAAAATAGAAGATTATCTTTCCTTCTATTGAGGCTCCTCTTTTATGGCATATTGTTTTCTATCCTTTGAGTTTTAGTCTACACTTTTTTATTAAATGTGTTTGTCATTTATAACATACCATTTTGTATTCTTTTATCATGCATTCTGCCAATCTGTACCTTTAGATTAAGGAGTTGAGAATATTCACATTGAGAGTTATTACTTTACTCTTTTAACTTATGCCTATCATCTCATTACTCTTCTGTTGCTGGTTGCCTTTTTCCTTCTTGTGCCTAAATGCTCACCCAGCCTGGTGTATTCATTTAATGAGACATTTTAGCATTGCTGGTTTCATTTTCTCTTTCTAGGCTATCTTTGAGAATCAGTGCTGATTTGGTGGTCACGAATTTCTCAAGGTGCTTTTTCTCACGAGATATACTAATTTCTCCATTGATTTTGAAAGCAAATTTGTGGAATATATGAATCTGAGTTGAATAATGTTTTCTTTGGGGGCTTGAAACACTTCACTCTGGTCTGACTTGGCCTTCAAGGTTTGCACTGAGAAGTCTTCTGTAATACAAATACATTTATTTTATATGTGATTCATTGCTTTTCTCTGAAAGCTTTTAAGATTGTGTTCTTTTGTTGAAGTTTTGGGTTTTGGTGTGTGTCATGGAGAAGTTGTTTTCTGATCATAACTATTAGTTGTTTATATGTCTTACTTTTCTCTGTGTTAAATTCTTTCCCTCTATTTAGGAAGTCTTTTGCTACTATAAACTGTTTGCTATGGTTTGTGTCTATATGTCCCCCCTCAAAGCCTCATGCTGTCATGGAGGTGGGCTTTTCAGAGTTTGTTAAATGTAGAGTGTGCAATGTTGGGATAAAGGGTGTGAATGCTACACCTGCTCCAGGGTGGGCAGCCTGCATACAAATGGAGTCTTGTCTTTAAAAGGGACAGAGTCTTGTCTTTCTCCCTTGCTGTTTTTGCTCCCTTATGGGCACCATGAACTCTTTTCTCCCAAGTCATCCTGTCTTGGAGCCAATCAATTATGGACTGAAACCTCTACAAACTGTGAGCTACATAAACCTTTTCCCCTTTTAGTGTTGGGTATTTTGTCACAGAAATGAAAAAAGTAACTAAGACTCTGTATTTTATGCTACTTGTGCCATATTCTGATTTATCACTAAATCCAGTTAATCTTATATTAGTCCTCTGATGTTGACTATCAAGTGTTGAATTTTTATGGTGTGTTCTCTCGTTATCTTTAAAATATCTTTCAGTATATAGTCATCAAGATGAACTCTGTCTACAAGTTTTGACATGCTGTCCTCACCTTGGTCTCTTCTGCTGCACATACTTTCAATAGATTTTTAATATCCTAGATTTCTGTTTAATATGTTCTTGAATTCTAACTCTTTGATAAACTCATCCATCATGCTTTGCATCATTTTATTTAGCTCAACTAGCTTTTGGTAGTGTCTTCAATAAACTCTTTGATCATTTTCCTTGTTGAGTTAATAATCTGTCTAGTTATATGATCTTTGAGGTCAGTCAACATCTTATTCAACCTTTTTTAATCTCTTGCTTTCTTGTTTTAAATAGTTCATCAATGTGGCTTTTCATTTCCTCCCTCTTGACTCCCCCAGCATCAGCTTTGGGAGATTTGGGTTTTTTGGAGTCACTGTGTTGCCTTTTCTTCTCAGGTTTCTATTGCTTTTTGTGCTGAGGAGTGTGTATCAATTATATTGCAAAGAATTTGCTGCTAATACGGAGATATCTTTATTTAATGGCCATATTCAGTGATATACTCTGGGCATGACTAATAATAGTCTTTTATTTTATGTCCCATTAATCTGTGAGGAGGGGATGTTGAGTAATGGATCTTGAACCCAGTTCTCCATGAATGGACTGCAGTATTATTAATGACACAAGGCAACTCATATATTGGCATACAATATAAAATCAATTAATAGCAATAACTATACTTCACTGGCAATAGCAATGAAATGAGCAACAATAATAGTATCAAAAAATGGAATTGGGATAGCATAAGAGCTAATAGAATAGCCTTTTAATTATAGAAAAGAAATCTGTAATTGTAGCATAAACACTAATACAAAGTAAATACTGATATACAGTAAATACCTACCAGATGCAACAACTATATCTCCACTAAAAGTAGAAAAGAATTCAACAGTAACAGCATAGATTTAACTATCTAAAGATTAACAAAGTTTAATAGTTATACTAGTAAATATAGACAGGGCAGGGAGTTACATAATAAAATAATTGATATTTGAACAACTAAGCAGTGGACAGTCAGAAGGACTGAAAACTAAGATAAAAGATTCTTTTAAGGAGCAATAGAAAATTAACTGAATTAGATAAAATCAATAAAAAGAAAAAAGAAAAGAATAGAAATATAAAGACAAAAGTAAACATTGAAATTTTATTTATTTAATTTTATTTTAGAAAGAATAAAACTAAGCAAAATAAAACAGAAGAAATCCCATCAAAACAAGTGAGTGTATGAGACACAGAATTTCAAAACAAGATAATAGAAAATCAACAATGGTTATCATAATACCTCTTGTCTTCAAAATAGCTGCCCATACCTTTAGCTATAGTAAAATCAAACAAAACAGAAACAGAATAGAACCAATAAAAACAAAATAATGAATGCAATACAGGACTTCAAAACAAGATAACAGGAAATCCAAAATGGCTACAATGATATATCTTGTTATCTTTGAAACAGCTGCCCATACCATCAGATACAACAAAATCAAACAAGATAAAATAAAATAACCAACCAAACAAACAATGAGAATAATACAGGATTTCAAAACAAGGTAATGGGTAATAAACAGTGGCCACCACCTTCAGATGGAGATCTCTCATATACGCTACATTGCTTATTGATATCCTCTGAATAGATGATCAGACTACCAACTTTAAGCCTTCAAAGTCAGTGAAACACTAAACACTACAAGTGTTAAATTGTATTTTACCTCATTAGCTATCATCACAGCCTGTGTTTCTCTGGATCAGCCAGTTGATTATGGCGGGGAACATCAGCCCCTCTTGTCTCCCTGCCCACAAGCCAGAAGGGGCTGGTGTCTGGCTCTCCCCCAGTCAGCCTGCACACGGTGCCAACTCACAGGAGGTCTTATCTTCTTGTGTTAATTTCTTGTTCTTCTCCTCTGCAGTCTGTGAATCAGCATTGAAATTTTAAATAAAAAAGGAAACAAACACCAAACTCCACAAAAAACAATGAAGAACAAAAAAATGTGCTAAAAAAAAAAAAAACCCTCCTTTTTGGAATGAGTGAATTCTTTCCTGGGTCTGAAGTCTCGGACTCCAGTGCCTATGAGGCAAGCAGAGTCAATACTAAAATCTATTTCGTTTCTTCATTCACATTTTTGTGTGAAGGGCTGAACTCTGATCCAAATCCATTTTTGGTCAAAGGGTGTCCTTTCAAAGACTGCAGTCACTTTCACAATTCCCATCATCCATGTCTCTCTGTGCATCCCAAATAGCAGTCTTCTTTGCCTAGTTTTTTTGCCTGTGGGCCTTTGATGGTATTTCTCATCCCAGGAACCACTCTGTCTGTATACCCCAGACTGTGTGGCTATTGTCCAAACTCAAGTATGTTCTCACTTATGTTGGCATATGGGTAAAGCAACCAGATCACTGATCACTGTGGTGGATGTAGGCACTGAAGTACAGATTCAGGCAGACAACAGAACTTATTGCCAATGTTTTCACACTTAGCCACTCCGAAAACCACACATGCAGGGTTTGACTCTTCACCATGGATCACTATAACAAGGAAATTCTGAATGGAAATCCTGCATTGAATCTTTGTAGTTGTTTTGTGGCTCAGAACTCATCTCTTTTCCTCATTGTTCTCATGCAGGATTAGATCAGTTGGTTAGTTCTCATCTCCTAAGCCTCTGCCATGGAGAAGCAAAATGTAGGGCCAGCTTGGACTTGCTAGGTGGTCACGCCTTGCATAAGGGGAGCTGCACATCAGCCCAGCATCTGCCTGCTCTTGTGGGGGAGGACTCCCACTCCTTTCACATGGTCTTTTATTTTTGTTATTTTCTGAGATGTAAAAAAGAAAACTTCAAATTTTTCTCTTCCTTTCAAGGATGTTGGCATCATTCATGATCAGATTGGGCAGTTGATTGATTCCTCTGCAGCCCTGTGCTGAGGGCTAACAAAATACAGAGCTTGCCGGAAGTTGGCAGGTATCTGCTTCCTGGTTCTGGACTCCAGCCTATGGTGTGGCTCATGCTTCCTGCTGTAAGGTGTGACTCACACTTGTCAGCAAGCAGTGCTTTGGGCATTTCCAATACATGGTACATCTGGTGCTTCCTCAAGGAACAGTTACTTTCATTCTTTTTAAAAAGCAACAATTATACCAAAAATGAAAAATATTATCATTGATGTTCATATAATAAACTGCAAAATGATATATTGTGAAATGACCCACTAATTATGTGTCTTTTAAAGTAAAAATATCTCTTGAATTTCAAAAATAAAAATGTAAAGAACTATATTCTCAGACAGATGCTGTAGCAGACCACTAATGGTCTGAATGATGTCCAAAGGTAGGCACACTCCCAGGAAATCTATAGCTTCTGGGTCACCAGGCCCCATTATGTTGAAAACATTTCTTTTGAAAAGGGGAACTAGATGCAATATGATATCCTGAGTTGCAACACACACCAATAAAAGGTTAATGTTTTCAAAACTAGTAAAAAAAAAATGAAGCTTGTGCAGTTTAAGTGAAAGCAATGTCCCAATGCTCATTTCTAAGCTCTAATTTATGTATTGTGTTACATATGTGCTGATTATTAACATTAATGGAATCTGGGCAAAAGGTACATGAGAACTTCCCTCCTTATGTTTACAACTCTCCCATATATTTGAAATCATTTGAAATTTAAAAGTTATTACAAAGTGTTAAGGAGGTATAAGTCTGTACTAGTATATGCAAGAATGAAAACTAGGCAGTATTGATGCCATGATTAAAGGAACAAGAAACAACACACAAGTGTTCTTTCAGAATAGTCCACAGAGGAACTAATGACTGGACTATGGGCAGAAGGCATTTTCTTGGGTTGGTCGGGCTTTGTTTCTTCACCTAGAGTGATGGTTGGATATGTATCTTTATTTTAAACCACTTATTTAACTGTACTTTATGGAACAATGCACTACCAAGAACAAGAATTCTAAAAACAGTTCTGTATTAGTGCCAGATATTTCCTGTTGCTGATGAATATTCAAATTGAGATTGAAATGGAAAAGAGTGATAGACAAGTAGGAGGGACCTTGTCCAGGGACAGATACAACAGAAACCAAAAGTCTAGGATTTCCAGAATGGCCAGGATGTTGAGAATGACTGAGTCCAGCAGTGGTCAGCTCTTCACTGAGGCAGCTCTGCAGATACAGCAGTAGGATGAGGTAGGATCTAGACATTTGTCTTAGCAAAGTGCCTCAGCAGATGCTGATACACAGATTGTAATGCACTCAACTGTCCCAGAGGGAAGAAATGAGAGACAGAATGTCCCAGAAGTAGTATTTATAAGAACAAAAAGTCTCCTCAAACAAACTTGAGATACTGCAATTCTCTAGAAAGGAGTATCAGTAAGTTCTACCAAACTTAACAATGTTATCAAATATATTTTCTATCATCAAGCTTTTTTAATCCCAGAAATAAAACTGATTTTCTCTTCCAACATACACTAAATTTCATTCTTCTAATAAACCACCAGTCTCTGTTATTTATAAAAGAACTGCGGATCATAGATTCATAGACTATTAAAACTGTGTAGGTCACCTATTCATTTAAAAGATGTGGAGACTACCAAAGATACTAGTATTATGTCAAGGCTTTCTAGAATTCCATTTTCCTTTTTCAGTTCAATAAATTAGATTACTTTCCTGTGGTTTAATAAATAGTATGCACTATCTGTAGCTTTTGGCTTGAGGTCTCCCATATATATATAACATTTTACTCTAATTTTGGTGACCAGTTCCATTAAAAATAACTGTTGCTGAACAATAGTGTGTTGGCAAGTGACAGAAGATAAAAGGAAGCCTTAGGACATTGAAAATAAATCACAATATGTGGGTAATATGAGGGTAATTCACAGTAAATTATGGGGAATTTTAAAACATTTTTCAAAGAATGAAAATTTTAAGAAAGCAATTATGTAGAAGACAATCATTACACCAGCCAAAATCAGGTGATTCTGCCATAATCCCCAAGAGGAGAGATCGATACCCAGACTTGTCAGGAATTCTTCACCAGTACATCTGAAATTCAAGACAAAAGGGATATAATTTCATTCTTAGTATATGTTAAATATTAATATCATCAGTATTCCTTGGATAAAGTATCCTATAGTTTGGCTCCTATCCAAACACTAACAACTATCATTCATTTTAAAGTAGCTAACAGTGAATGCATGCTTATCATTTGCTACATACTATCTAAGCAACTAATCCTTAAAACAGTTCAGAGAGAAAATATAATACACGTTTAAAGAAGGAGTGCAATTAAGTTTAAGAAACTTGGCCACGGCTACAGAGTGAGGCTGTTTTTCTAGCCTCCTCTGATTCATTTACTTTCAAATCTATAATGCTGTTCTCTTCAAAAGAAATATTTATGCAGTATTTTTATCTTCATTTGACAAGAAATATTGAGGATTTATCCTATGGCACCCATAGCCCTTGCTAACAAACTCAGAGCTCCTTGCCATTCTGCTGATCTTTAAGAAAGCCATCCAGAACCCAGGCTATGAATCCTAAAATTAGGACAACAGGGAAGGAATAAGGGCTTTGGTCACATCATGTTCTAGCAGCTCTTGCACTAAGACTGATGAGCATCAAAGATACTCAGCTACAAAACTTTAACAGCAGGCACAGGTATCAGATTCAAACCATAGGTAGCTGGAGCAGAGCAGAATGACTATGACCAATAAAAAAGCTCCTGTACACAAAATGCCTGTGGTAGACAAAATTATTGCCTGCTCCCATGCTTGTGCACCTTTTGGAACGTGGCAGTATTAAAATCACCTGCAGCCTCTTTTTTCCTTGAAGCCTATGGCAGACCCTCTTTCACTGCTCCCCTTTTCCTGTCCACTTCCTCCTGAGCAGAAGGCTGCTGGTGAATTTTTATTATGAACTCACCACACCTGGATCAAAGCAAAGGCAGTGTGTTGGGTCAAGAGAACCACTCTTCATACAGGCTTTTACAGTCAATAATTCAAAAGAGAAACGTCTCAATTCTAAGAATTATTTATGCACTATGTGAATTATAAACTAACCTCTTTGGAGTACTGTTGAGTTTGAAATGGGCTATTTTGACAACTAAGCAAAACGTACAGTCTCTGTCTCCTGTGAGCCCAGCCTGTGAGCAGCAATAGGAAACAAAGGGGCAGCACTGGTATAAACACAGAGAACATTGCCCAATCACAATCTGGTTAATTCTCTTTTCCTTTGGCACTGGAAGACACCATGAAACAAAAAGAAATATTCTCTCTTCTCACATAAATTTATGTATGAGAATAAAACATTAACAACAAACATGGAAAAGGAAAAGTATCATTAAAATTTTAAAACAAGACCTTTACTAAAACTGTATTTGTGCTTTAATGTCACTAGGTACAAATGAGATTTCTTTCTCGAAGTGTTGAGAGGAGCTTCTTTCCCTAAAGGTTACCTCTTGTAGGCCATTTACACACAGAGACACACTGAACTGTGCAGATTTTCTTTTCACTATATTTTCCAATGCCTGAGGGAATGAGCATTGCCAGGATCTTCTTGCTGCTACCATTTTAGCTCCTATCATGGGTGGGGCTCACAGATAACAGCCACTCTATGTCCTTGATTCATTATCAAAGCAACCCATTTCAAACCCAAATGTCCTCAAAAGGCAAATAAACAACCATGAAAATCAAAATACCCTAAAAAGCATAGCACGAACATTTCTCCACATTAAATATAATATTTACTGGGGAAGAACACAAGAGTTGTGCAGTATGTTCACATGCATTATTGAAGCATGATTCACTTACAGATGGGATAGGTTAGGTGCAGAATGCTTTGTTCACTGAAAGGACGTACACCAGCTGTAAGCTCAAGGGTCTTTTTCAGAACACCACAGAAGGGAGCAAATGCATTATCGTGCTGGGCACAGACTTACACTACATAGTCAGGACAGTCATTGCTTCCAGTTTCACTGAGTCCTTCACAGAAGTTTTGCCCCCCAAATTCATTATGATCCAAAGCCTAAAACACAATGGGAATTAGAGCAAAGTGAGTTTTTTAAATTCTAAAATTTTTCTAAGAAATTTAGTATAATTTTATCCTATATCTTTCCTTTATGTCTTTCTTTTTTTTTTCTTTCTGAAAACATACCAAATTTCACATTGACAGTGCCAGTCACAGCAAAGCACCTAGGCTTATTTTCTAGGCAATGAAGAGGCCTAGTGGTTTGGGTATTGCTTCCAGTTGGACAAGAAGGAGAACACTGGAGAGATTAACTTAGACTGTAGCTCTGTCCTTCTTCTCTCCACTGTATCGAACACTAAACTTGGTATAATAACAGTGGTGTTCAATGAATGGTGTTGATTTATGGCAGAATATTTGGTTCTTGCTTGATTTTATGGAAACCAGTTGCAATTATGGTAGTTAGAAGCACACACATACTAGTAGTTTCCCTTAATTCATTGAAGAGAAAGTTCCTTCTCTTCAAGAGTCATTTTTGGATGACTTGTACTCTGAGTAACATTTTGGCTATTCTTTTAAGATTATGATATCCAGTGTATTAACTGTTGTTATTCTCTAATTATTTGGTTTTATTTTTTCTTAGAAGTCAAAAGAGTACTTTTTTACAACTTCTTTATTAGTATCTACTTACATTACACTAAAATTTAAAAAGAAACAATTGGGGGGTCGAAAAGCAAGTTAAAGCTTTGTTCTTGTTCTTATTTGAAATGTAAACTATGCATTCTAGTCTCCTATCATCTCATTTATTCTCTTAATGAACTGAAACACAACACGTTTTCATCAATTGGTCAATTTTTATTATGAGATTTACCACACCCTTTACCTCCTTCAGAGAGTGGGGAGACCTAAGTAAACCATAGTCAACATACTGAGCTACTGCTAACCACCGCTAGTAGGTCCACTGCACCTTAGAACAATGGCCAGAAAAATGAGATAAACAGCATTTACTTTGCTTGTTTCTAGCCTGGGAACCCAGTCACTAAAATTGTCAAACACAATTACCTTCAGGCCATAATATGGAATATTGATGTACTCAAGCCACGGAATTTGAGAGCCATTGATTCCAAAAAAAAGTGTCATAAATGCGAATCTCTACAAATAAGCAAAAACCATGTATCACAAAAGGTCCAGGGATGTCAGGAGGAATTTTAGAAAACTTCTTCTTCAAAAGCCCTACAGCCTTCATACTGATAGAATGCACACTGTGTATGCAATATTTAGAGAATAATGACAATAAGTTATTCATTCAGTATAGACACAATTCTTGTTTTATATATTTTTGAGGCAAGATTAGTTGAATTTTTGGATGCAGAACTGATGAACATGATGGGCTACCTCTCTGGAGTATTCTAAGGACACCACAGCCATCTCGTCCCGTAAAAACCGTGGCAATTCTCAAACAGATAAGAATAATCCTAAGCATCACATAACTCACTCTACTTCTTTACAAAAATAGTTATTTACAAAAGTTTGAAGTTTATTTCCATAACATGAGATCGGAAGCAGGTTTCCAATAACCCAAAATCAAGAACTGATAAGCAGCATAACGCAGCAAAGTGTACCAGATAACACGATCAATGTGTCCATTTAAAGGGACACAAAAACAGTATCACAATGGTGATTCCAGGGTGAACAGTTCAAGATGAACAAGTGGCACTGTGTGGTTCACATAAAATTTGTCCTAACTGAAACAAGATACACTAGGATGTGCAAAAGACTTCACTAAACCAACTGCTTAGTTTATAGCAAAGCATCTCTAGATAAATATATATAGATAAATATATAGATATATAGATATATATAAATTTTTTTGGTACCGGGGATGGAACTAACGATCTCCTACTTGCCAAACAGATGCTTACATGGCTGAGTTAAATCCCCGGCCCAATAAATATAATTTTTGACTGGTTTTAAAGTTGTATAGAGACATCCCTACAGAATAATCTTTGCAAGCATCAATTAAGTCAGTGAAAACATTTGTATTCATTGAGATATATTTTCTTTAGTGGAACACAAAGTCTAGTACTTGCTCAATGACATCTATACTGGTAGTTGCTGTATTCAAATGGGTAAGAAAAAAATTTTGTCAAGAGCTTATGGCTGTGAAGGCAAATCTTTTAGAGCTTTCAATGATAACAGACAGACAGCTATGGCATGAGTGCTGTAGGTTCCCCACCACTGACTTATGGTAATTATCTGTCATTTAAAGACATGTACTCCTACTGCACCAGAATGGATCTGTGTTTTAGAAACAAAGCATCTCTGTTTAATTGCCACTGTAAGAGAAAATGCTCTGTAATTCTCATAACTCAACTATGTGAGTGGAAAACTCAGGGATATGTAATATTAGAACTACATCACTATTTTTAAAATATATAAGTAGATATGTTGACATAGGAGATTGTCACAAAACCAGCCATAAGGTGCCTGACTACTGTGAACTTACAAATGTTTCAATATTTTAAACTTGTCTTGAATGTCCATGTTAATAATATATGATAGTGGATTTCACTTTGGAAAGTTGGCAAAAGCATTTAATATGTCTTAAATGATTTCAGTTCCCTTATTTTCTGCCCCCAACCCTTGGCTCCTACTCCATTCCAGAAGTATTTCTCATGCTTTTCTTTATATCCTATTTTCTCTCCTTTATATTAGTTGCTTATTAATTTACATATTTTTATATACCTCACGAAAGAGGAAACATGATACTTAATTCTTGGTGACTGACTACTTTCACTTAGCATCATAGTTTCTAGTTCCATCCATTTTCCTGTAAATGACTTGATCTCGTGCTTCTTTATGTCTGAGTAATATTCTATAGTATATGAATACAACACATTTTCTTAATCCATTCGTCTGTTAATGGGTATGTCACAACTTAGCCAGTGTGAATTGCACTGATACAAACATGGCTATGCATGTATCGCTACAGTAT
>RJWM01029576.1:0-24327 GCA_004363535.1 Dasyprocta punctata
CCCTGACTCATGGTGGACAAACACAAGCCTGCCCGGACTTTCCCCCAGAGGTGGCCCAGCCAAGTCCACTTAAGCCACCTCCCAACACCTGGTTGTGCAATTGGAGGCTGGGAACCAGGACACTGCCAGTTGGTGGAAGACTGTTGTATGTCCCCCAAAACCTACCCCCACACCTGCCAGGAATGAACTTGCCCTGTCCCAAGGTCTTCACTGGGCAGGTCACACAGGTTTCTGCTCTGGGGTTCAGGCCCAGTTCAAGTGATTTTCACATTCCGTCCTCTGTAGCTGAAGCAGAGAATGAGCCCTGTCCCCTGCCCCCAAGAACTTTCTATGGGAAAACAGACATTGCTGTGACTTCATTTCCATCTAGACAACAGGAAACCACTTGGGCAGCTGGGGAAACTCTTGGGGAGACAGCAGATCTCAGGAAATGATTCAGGAAGTGGGCTTTTCCATCTCCATGTCATTTCTGATTATCTATCAAAGAAATGAAAAGAACTTTTGTATTTCCCCATGCCCACGTTAGTATTATTTTATTTTACCCAGAGGCTTGGAAACCATTTCCCAGTCTTTGGAACTAGTGCACTACCACAGGCTTTAGCACTTTAACAGGCACTGGAATAGATGAGGGGTAGAAATATGGACCTCTGGGAACTGCGATTCAGTAGGTTTGGGTGAGGCTGAGAATCTGTGTTTGTAACAAGCTTCCACGGCTCTCACTGGTTGAGCTGGGGCTAATGCACTTAAAGATGCTGTCAGCAATCGGGTTTAAATTGAGGCTCTGCCTTGCCTCGGATCTCCTAAGACTCAGGTTTTTGCTGGGGTTTCAGTTGCCTCCTAAGAAGGATGGGGTCGAATGGCGTGGACACAGGAATTCCTGGTCCTACCGCGCATCCTGGGCTTGGTGCCGTGACTCCTGCAGCCTTGGAAGGGCAGCTCCAAATCTCCCTGTCTGGAACAGGTGCTGTCATGAGGACAGATGGGGCCCTGGGCTGCATGAGCACTGAAAACCCAGAAATGCAGCACAAGCTTTTAAAGCATCAAATCCCAGTATGGATTCAAAGGTTGTGATTGTTCCTTTCTCCTAGATGGAAAAGGTAGCGAGGCTGTGATTCATACAGCTTTTCCTGTGAATGCAGGAAGAAAGCGACAGGAAGCTGTGGGTTCTGATGCCCAGATAAATGTAAATTTCAGAGAAACAACAACTTTTCTCAGTGTAAGCACATCACAATTATTGCATGGTGCCTAGTTACTCTAAAATGTATTTATTGTTTTACGAAGTTAAAATTTATCTACATATTTATTTGTGAAATATGGTAACCTTGTCTTCCAGGCTTTCTCTGATGTACTTCTTGTAAGATGGGTGCTACAGTGATTTCTCTCAAGAACCTCACAGGTAACAGTTCCTCATGTGGGAGGATTCTTAGCAACAACAACCCAGATGTCCATCAACTGAAAAATGGGCTGAAAAGGTGTGCATCTTGAGTTACCAGGTCTGGTGACCCCCCAACTCAGTTTCCTCACATAGCTTCCCAGCCTGCTCTGCTAGACCAAAGCACTAGAGCGGTATATGGAGATTTACAACTGGACCCTGCCACCAGGAGTCTGCCCCAGGAGTCTTTGACATTATTTTAGGAGAAACCAGGTAAAGTTGCAGCTTGGTGAAGTCACTTCTGCCCCAACTTATATACCTGCTCCTCTGACTCAAATTGTGGGGATCCCCTGTTCTCATGACTGCCTCGTTAGGTCCCCCAGGAAACAGCACTCAGTGCAATCCATGACCTGCCTGGCTCTTTCTCTGGCTTCACAGCACCCCTGGGCCCATTGTCACACATGAGGACTGGATTGGCACAGAACAAGAAGATGTAATTCACCCAGTGGGAGGAAGGAGTGAAGTACTGAGATACACTGCAGCACAGATGGCCTGAAGGAAGTGATGCTGAGTGTTATGGTTGTGTCAACTTGAGAAGTCCAGAAATTCAACTGAGAGACTCAGCAGAGAGCCAGGATCCTTACTTTGTAAATATTCTCATCCTATGCAAGAGGAGGACACAGAGGTTTTATGAGTGTAACACCCGCCCTGGAGGGTGGGGGGAATGGCCTGTGTACAACATAAGGGAGGAGAAGAGACTTGTTCCCCTCTTTGCCTTGAAGTGCTATGCCACCCTGCCTTGGAGCTAGCTGATTATGGACTAAAACCTCCACAAACAGTGAGCTAAATAAACCTTTCCTTTCCTAATTTTGGGTGTCAGGTATTTTGTCCCAGCAATGAGAGAAAAGTAACCAGGACAGAATTTGTTACCAGAGGAGTGGGGTTGTTGCTGTGACTATACCTGACCACGTGGTTTAAGAGGCTTTGGGAATGGCTTTTGGGAAGAGTTTGGTAAGGTTCGGAGATGTTGCCTGAAAGAGTAGCCCTGGAACAGTTTAGGTTGTTCTGTATGGGAGATTCTGTTCAGAACTCAGAAGACCAGAAAACCAGCAAAGACCAGGCTCAAGAGATTTCTGCTGGGAAGAACTGCATTGGGTGTTGGACTCCAGATGATGTATGTTATGGCTTGGCAGAAAGTTTGTCTACATTTTGCTCACGTCCAGAGACTCTACCTGAGAGTAAGATTAAGGGCAGTGAACTAATTAATCTGGCAGAAGAAATTTCAAGGCAGTTGAATGTTGAGGCAGTGGCATGGCTATTGCTGGGGACTTTTAGCCAGATTTATGTTGAGAATCAAGAGCAAAGAGCCCAGCAGGGTGATTTAAAACATTGTGAGTTTGGCCAGAAAGGAAACTCCAGTAAAACTGTGGACTGTAAAGATAGAGCAGAGACCTCAATTGCTGAGAAGGAACAGAGAAATAAAAAAGATAGTCTGGGGGCATCATGGGAACCAGCGGGTCCCCATGCTTTGCTGCCCCCAAACTGCAAAAGTGAAAGAATTTGCTTGGAGGAGAAAGCCTCAGGGCACCATGTTCCAGAATGGCGGTGGAGGCCCCAAAAGGTTCCAGAATGGCGGCAGCATAGAAAATTTGTTCTCACAATCAGGTTCAGAGTGCCCAGCCATCCAGGCACTCAATCCCTACAGCCAAGAGAGAAGAAAGCCTGGCCACTGCTACAGCTAGCAGCAGACCTTGGCATCATCCCCCGTGGTGCTGGTTTTAGGTGCATACAGAATACAAGAGTTCTGAGGTTAAAAGGCTTCCACCCTGATTTCAGAAGACCTGGGAGGTCAGGCAGTGTGCCCCTGAGAGGGCAGTGTATGAAGCTGTTAGTGTGAAGCCAAAGATGCAATGGAGACTCCTGCAGTTTGGAAAAGCCAGGAATGTGGATCATCTAAGGAAAGCTGCAAAGAGGGAGCACAGCCAGCCTAAGTGAAAAGCTGTGGGATCTGTAGCCACCAGAAGTGCCATAGGGCTGGAACCACACAAGCCCTTTGGAGCTCACAATTTGCCACAGATTGCTTCAGATCTGGACATGCAACTATAGGATTGAACATTTGCTCAGTTGGATTTTGGACTTGTTTTGGTCCCAATCCTTTGTATCCCTCTGTTTGTAACTTTTGGGATGAAAATGTTTATCTTGTGCCATTGAATGTTGGAAGTGTTTAACTTTGTTTTCATTTGTACAGGGGTATGCAGCTAAGAGTTTGCCTTCCATCTTGGAGGAGACTTGGGACTTGAACTTTTCAGCAATGCTGAAACTGTTAGAACTTCGGCAACTTTTGCAGATGGACTAAATGCCTTTTGCATAAAGGGATGGGCATGAGTCTTTGTTGGGGTCAGGGACAGAATATTATGTTTCTAATGTAATGTAATGTTGATAGACTTAATGCTGGTTCTTAAGGATTGTTAAGCTGTGTTATAATGTTCAAGTTGCAAAACGTTAAGAATAAGCATGCCTTTGCATCTGGAGGCTGGTTTAAAGAAATATGTCTGGTTGCCAAGTTGACAAAGGGTGGATTGTTATGGTTGATGCATTATGTCAACTTGAGAAGTTTAGAAGTTTAACTGACTCAGCAGGGAGCCAGGATCCTTACTTTGTAAATATCCTCATCCTATGCAAGAGGAGGACATAGAGATTTTGTGAGGGCTACAACCACCCTGGAGGAATGGGGAATGGCCTGTGTACAATATAAGGGAGGAGAAGAGGCTTGTTTCCCTTTTTGCTCTGGCTGCTGCCTTGAAGTGTTGCCCCAGTGCCCTGCCATCCTGCCTTGGAGCCAGCTGATATGGACTGAAATCTCCACAAACAGTGAGCTAAATAAACCTTTCTCTTCCTAATTTTGGGTGTCAGGTATTTTGTCCCAGCAACAAAAGAAAAGTAACCAAGACACTGAGTAAAAGAACATTATATCCTAAAAGGTCATTTGTCGCATAATTTCATTTATGCCAAATGTCCAAAATGAGCAAAACCTTAGAGATAGAAAGCAGATAGGTGGTTTTCCAGCCTAGAGAGAGGAAGAATTGGAAGTGATTGCAAAAATTTTTCTTTTGGGGTGGTGACAATATTATGGAGCTAGATAGTGGTGATTTACACAATGCTATGAAAGCACTAAATGGCACTAATGATAAATTTCATGCTATGTACATTTTACCATGGTAATTGCAATAGAGAACTGCTCCCTAACCTCAGTGTGTCCCTCCCTACATGTTACAGTCTCCATTATATCCCTACAAGATGTCCCATCTCCTCAGTACCTGTCTTTGCAGGTATAACCAAATTCAGATGAGGTTTTAAAATGAGCCTTGATCCAATATGGCTGTGTCCTTATAAAAAACGAGAAACCAGCATGATGACACAGTCCTCGAAGCCCAGCACTCTGGGGGGCTGAGACAGGAGGATAACAAATTCGAGGCCAGCCTGGCAATTTAGCAAGACCCACTTCAAAATCAAAAAGACAAAATAGGACTGTAGATGTAGCTCAGTGTGAAGGCCAGGGGTTCAACTCTCAGCACAACCAAAAAAAAAAAAAAAAAAAAAAAAAAGACTGAATACTGAGACCCAGGGGAATGCCATGTGACAGCCAAGGGAAACGCTGAATGCTGCGGATGGGAACCAAGGGACACCTGAGGTTGCTAAACCCAGGGAAAGAGGGCCGAGGATGTGGCTCAGTGGCAGTGTTTGCTTAGCATGGAGAGGCCCTGGATCCACCCCCAGCACTGCAAAAGTCCCAAACCCAAACAGAAAAGCTAGGTGAAAGGAAGGCTCCTCCCCAGAAGCCTGGCCTGCTGACACTTTGACTTCCTCCTTTGAGGAGGAAAACATTCTTGGTGCTTATTACCATGAAGTTTGCAGATACAAGAACCTCAGAGCTCCGCCCCTCCACTTCTCCCCCACCCCCCACTTTCATGAAGAAGGACAGGGCCAGAGACACATCATTCCATTGCTTCAGTTTTAAATATTTATTTAAAATCCAGAAGGGAAAAGGAGAAACCAAACCCACTGGGGTTTTAACATACTGACATTTGGACAGGGACAAAAAGAAGACAGCAGATAAATCCAAAGACAAGACAAAGGCCAGGCAGAGACTGGTGGTGTGGGGAAACGAAGCACTGAGCTGAGGCCCGAGCTGCTACGAGGAAAACGTGCCTCCCCGGGGAGCGGGCAGGGTGGGGGCCGGCAGTGTCTGGGACGGTGGGCCAGAGCGAGGTATTAAATCATGAAAATCAAATCCAATTCCCCACAAGAGACTACTTTAGAAATACACAGATAGAGGCTTTCGTATGAATTTTCCCCTTCTATAAAAATAATTCCATAGTTAAGTTCAGACTCCAATCCACGCCTTGACTTGTTTGCAGGTCAGACTTCACCAGATGTCACTGTCACACACACCACCGATACCCATAATTATTCTTTTCTCCTCGGCCCAAATTGACACTTGGTGCTGACACTGGGGATGTACAGCGTTTAATGCCAGCGAGAAAGCTGGGGTGCCGACCGCATTTTGACAGGATGGGCTCTTGGAGGGAGGACCTCACAGGACGCCCTGTGAGACGGCTCGGGTGTGTTCACATCTACCTCGAAGGCCTGCTCTGGCCCAGCGCTGCTGCTCCTGGAATTGGATTCTGCAAGGGCAAGGCTTCCCCCAAAACCTCTTCTCAGCATGCCTCCAGGGCAAGCTGGACCTCCCTCCAGGACAGGAAAGGCCAAGTCAGAATGCTTCACAAAAGGGCAGATCTTTCAAAGTTCATAAATTAAAAGGAAATCCTTACTTCCGGTCTCCGATAAGATCTTTTGTTTGTTTGCTTTTTTGGTTTCTTGGTTGCTTTTTTTTTTTTGTTTGCTTTTTTTTCCTTTCCCCCCCCCTCCCTTTTTCCTTTGTTTTTCCTCCCTTTTTTCCTTTAGTAGATTACCTGATGAGCACAAGGGTGATGTTAGGAAAATTTAAAGATTCCCCAAACTTTATCATTTAGGAGACAGAGAAAGATGTAGATAATGTCCCACATCAAAAAGTTTCTTCAAAGTCTGTGGCAAAAATAGTAGCACCTTCAGAATCTTAAATAGTTTTTTTTTTTTTTGTCCTTAAAAAAAAAAAATCACATACACTACGCGAGACAATTGCGAGCACCAGCGATTTCACAGTGGGAGGTAGCAAACGTGAGTTCCCGCAGCCCCGAAGATCTGGCCTCTTCCCACCCCCTGGTTGCTCTTTCGCATCCTTTCACCTCTTTCCCAGGTGAAAAAAATAGTAACACACCCTCTTTGTATTTGTTTAAATAAAATATATATATACTTCTTTCCTTTTCTCCTTTTTCATGTCTCCTTTCTAATATTGCACATCAAAAGCTCCCTGGCAGGGACCAGCTGACGAGATACCCCCTTCCCTCAAGTTGGCTTGACTGTAGGGCTCTTTGGGCAAGAAGCCAGGCAGGGAAGGGGCAGCCACAGAGCTGGGAGATGGGCCACGGGGCTCAGGTGGGTTGCAGGCCCAGCTTGCTCTGGCTGGTTCTTTGGTTGGTCTTCGGGGCTAAGCTGGGATTGGTTATTCTGAAGAACAACTGTGCCCTGCTTCCCCCTTCCCCCTACTCCTACTGAGCAGACAACAGCTGGGACCTCCCCCAGAGCTCCGTGGGCAGAGGGGTTGCCTGTTCTGGGGCCACACGCCCCTCAGTACCCTCCCCTTGCCTCTTCCTCGTCCTCTTCCCTCCCCTATGAGGCCTAGAGGAGCCTGGAGGACAGAGGTCAGAGGAAGCACGCAGGTCCAACTTCCAGGCGGTACTGCTTCCCTGATGAGGCGGGAGGGAGGTTGTCCACACCAACGATGGGCAGCTGCTGGGGGTCCTGGGTGCGGAAGGTGAAGAGCGTCCGGTGCCAGCGGCCATCGTGGACCTTGGGCAGAAGGAAGAGGGTGCACCTAAGTTTTCAGGGCTCTCATCTGCTGCTGTGCGCGTTTCCCCATCAGCTTTCCTCCCAGGCTTGAAAGGCCAAGCAGCATTTCACTGTAGCAATGGCCGCTATTTGCATACCCAACTTGTTTCTATTTTTTAATTCTTGTAATGCTTAAAAAACATCACCTTTGTTCACATTTTTTTTTTTTTTTTTTTTTTTTTTTTTTTTTGCAGCACTGGGGATCAAACTCACAACCTTGTGCCTGCTAGACAGGTGCTTAAGCCGCTGAGCCAAACTCCCAGCCCTAGTTTTTTGAGGCAGGGTCGCACTATGTAGCTCAGGCTGGTCTTGCACTCGCGTTGTAGCCCAAGCCGGCCTCGAACTCACAACGCTCCACCTACCTCAGCCTCCGGAGTGCTGGGATTAAAGGTGTGTGCCACCACGCCCGGCTCATTTGTGCACATTCTTAACAGTAACGTTCTTACAGTAAATTCTAGAAGTAGAATTGCAGGACCAAAGGATAACTACACACCCAAGGTCCCAGATATATATGAGAGATGTATTTAGATATATATGTATTTGGATATATATTTATGCATAGCTGCTCACCAGAAATCCTCTACTATTTGGTTTTTTCCTATAGCTTCAGGAGAGTGTGCTGGTTTCTCCACATCCTAACACCATGTGTTACCGGTTTTGTTCAATCTTATGAAACTGTTTTTTTGTCTTTTGACAACTCTCTATCTCTCCCTTCCCCACAAACCCACCCTGTTTGGGGCATTTAAAAATGACCAAGAACATTAAGAAAAAAAATTATTCTGACCAAGATGGGGCTAAAGAGAAGAAATAGACACAGTACGTATTGGCAAGGGTTCTTGAAAGAGGATCTACTAGCCACAGACACTCCCTGAGAAGGTTCCCAGAGAGAAAAGTGAATAAAAACTATTTAATAAAACTATTCGGTATAATGTTAAAAGCATACATATAAAGGCTCATGCAGTAAAAGACAGTTAAGCATAATCTTATTTTGAACAGAAGTTTTCCAAACAAGTTTTCCCCAGTGTCCCCAAGTGAGAGACCCGAGAGGCTCCAGCAGTTACCTTGCAGTCATCCACAGACACCTCTGGCCTGAATTGACCCCCAGCTTCGAAGATCTGCCCGTTCCAGGCCCGGAAGCGCACAGCCTGCTTGGCCGGGGTGTGCCCCGGGCCCTCCTGCCACACGGTCATGTTCAGGCAGTGGATGGTGATGTGCTGTGTCACCTCAGAACTGAGCAGGTGCAGAAAGTTCATCTGTACTCGGCTGACAGCAAACTCCACCTGAGGGGGACACAGTGAGTGGGGGCGGGGAGGCGCCCTTTCCAGGTCAGCCTTTCCTGTCAGCCACTTGAAAGGCAGGGAAACTGAGGTCTGTGCAAGCTGCTCTCATAGCCCCTCGGAACAGGGAAAGGCTGCTGACCCTGGGCTGGAGCCTTCAGGGTCCTGCTAGAGTCAGTTCTACCTCCCATGGTATAAGTGACCGGTCTCAGAGGCCGCTTTGTCTGCTGCTCTGCCCTGCACCCTGACATGCTCCGCCCAGAGATAGGCAGGTGGCTGGTGGGCGGTGGACAGGAGTTAACAACAATGGCGTGTGCAGCTCTGTACAGCCGGGGCTTTGTTGCACAACGATGCTCACGGCTCCCCAGGCCAGGCCCAGGTGGCAGCCACCCTGCTTCAGATACAAGGTGGGAGAGTCTACACGCCGCACTAACCCTTGAAGGGGCCTGGAAACCACAGATTAGTCTGACCCATCCCCAATTCATAGAAGAGAACACTGAGCTTGGGAAAAAGGAGGTGACATTCCTCAGGCCACACATGAAGACAGGCAGGGCTTGGAACAGAGCTTAGGTTAGCTGGGGCTCAGGGCAAGGTGGGGACAGAAAGGGTCAGCCTGGCGGGCAGTAGGGGCGCATGGGCACCTTGGAGGCCGTGATGGGCTTCAGGCAGGTCTGTCCGCCGTGTGTGAAGTTGCAGGAGACTTCAATGGTGTCGGATGCACAGCCCAGGTTTGGATCCACCCAGTAGGTCCCTGCAGGTGGCAGGGCAGGCGTGACAGAAGTCACTGGGAGGAGCAGGACTTGGCTCTGCAGGAGGACCCCGCCCCTTGTGACCAGCCATGCCCTGTTTTGCAGGGAGTCATAGGTAAGCAGAAAAGAGGTTCTGGGAGACCCAGTGAGAAGGAAGCCTGGGTAGAGCTTGTGGCCGGTGGGGTTCCGCATGGGTCCCATGTAAGTTTCCCTATTGCCCCTGAGATGTGTTTATTTGTCAGGAGCAACTGAGGTGGACACAGGCCAGACTGCCTGCCCACAGGAGCCAGGCAGCAGCGTGCTGGACAGCATCTCCAAGGCCCGGGCCTCCGGGGGAGTGGGGCGGGAAGTGGCTCGGGCTTCTGCCTGGCCGCTGGGCACTTTGCCTCTCTCTGGCTCCCCCTGCTGGGCTTTCGGGCACCCATAGACTGCAACAGGGAAGGGGACACCTGGCCATCTAGACTCAGCTCCAAGTGCAGAGGATGTGAGGTGGTGTGGGTGTGCTGAGGTGCACCCCAGTTTGCAGATGAGAACACAGGGAGGGGCAGACAGAGGGTGTATCTGGCTGGGCCCACCCAGAAAGTCCCTTGGAGATGGGGGTCTCCTGCCAAAGCTTGGGGGCTTCTTGTGTCAATGCACTGAGATAGTTGTCCCCAGCTTATGGACCTGTGGGCCCCGCAAGGGTGGGACCACTCCTCGGTGTCTCCCACAATATCCTCAAGACAAGGCCCAGCATATAGGCTCAGTGACTGTTTGTCGAATGAATATTCGCCCATGTATCTGTCTCTCTGAGGCTAAGATGTGCTGAGAATCCAATTCTCCAGCTGCCCTAGCTCTTCCTGGAACTACACCCTTACCCTACTCCCCCCAGCCCAGGCAGGATGCTCTCTCTGGTGCCGACGGGTGCACTCACCATCCACTATCTTCTGCTCACAGTCCATGAGGTCCCGGCAGACCCGGGCGGGGTTCTCCTTGGTGCCCAGGGGCGTCTTAATGCTCTGGATGAGGTTGCTGAGGTAGTGTAAGGTTTTGAAGATCTCCCCTCCCTGGTCCAGCACCAGCCGGTCCGGATAGCTATACCCCTGTCACAGGAAAAGGCCAGCCCAAGGTCAAGGCCCAGGGCCCAAGTCCTCACACCTCTGAGCTCCCCCGTGCAGGCTCCTGGCTGGCCAGGGCTGGGTCTCTCTCCACCTTACAGATAAATGAACTGGGACCAGGGATCTGATGGGGGTGGGGGGTGTCACAGGTCAGCCTAGGTCCTCTGCCACACAGAGGGCCAAGCCCCGGGACTAAGGCGGAGAAGAAGGGGAGTGGACACCAGCACAATGGGGAGAATCTGGAAAAGGAGGAAAGGAACCAAATCAGGGGTCTTCCAGTCCCTTCTGGGCTCCCTTGGGTGGTAGCAGGGGCTCCCGAGAGGCACCAGAAAACACATCGGGGCCAGCAGCATGAACCCCAGGAGGAAGGCTTCAGCTCAGAGAAGGTACAGATCTCTTGCAGGGTGCTGGAGAGCAGGACCTTTGGGGTGCCCTGTCTGGCTAGGTGGGGTCAAATCTGTCTCCAGAGCCACAAATCGGAGCTAAATAAGCCTCCTTCCATCCCGCCCAGAAGGCAGCAGTCACGTGTGCGGGTATGTGAATGTGGGTGTGTATGTGGGTATGTGGATGTCTGCACGCATCCTGGTGCGTGTACGTGTGCGGGTGTGTGCTTGTCCACGTACACACGGGTCAGAGACTGGCAGCCGCTCGCCCTACCTGTGTCTGCCGTTTGGACACACAGTGCCCCCTGCCAGCCTCCTCTGCCATTAGTGGGGGTCACAGGACTGTTTTAGCCAATGCAATAGGACAGCTCTGGCCCATAGATCTCTCCTGCACAATTCTCTCTGTGCTACCTTCCCTGGCTAGGGCTCCCCCATGAAGTGGGGCAACCTAGAGGGCCATGTGTGGGGGAGAAAGATGGCAGAGTCCAGGACAGCAGTCTGGGACTGCCATTACCGCAGCAATTAGCCTTTACATGCACATGAAATAAATCATACTGAATTCCATTGTGAATGACCTAATATAATGTGCTAAACTGGGGGAGGGTACATCACAAATAGAGCTGTTATGTTTTATTGTCTTTTTGAGACAGGGTATCACTATGTAGTCCAGCCCGGACTTGAAATTACTATGTAGTCCAGGCTGGCCTCAAGCCTCCAACCTCCCTGCTTTAGCCTCCCCAGTTCTGTGATTACAGGTACAGAGCTGTGGTCAGTAGTAATGCTACAAAATTGCTGCAGGGGGCGCTCTCCCTGGAGGCAGCATAACTGACCTTCAGGTGTGGAATGAAACTCTCACCTTCTCTAACCTGCTTGCACCCTGGGCATCTTTTTGTCCTCTGCTGGCTGCCCTACACGGATGGCCAGGGACACATGCATGTTTCTTCCCCGCTGGACTGTGAGCCAGGCACCCAGCACAGGGAACAAACAAAGTGCTGGTTGGAGGTCTGAGCTGGGGGCAGTGAGTTCCCCATCATGCAAAGGAGGCAAGGCTGCAAAGGGAGCTCCCTCTCAACAGGGCCTGGCTACAGGACACCTGAGGCCCTTCTCTGCCTGGAGTGCAGGCCAGGGTCTCAGCAGAGCTCAAAGCACTGACCATAAACTACTTGCTCCTCAGGGTCACACAGTGCCCAGGGTTACTTCTGGCTGGGCTCTGGCTACACTGGCTGTGTGACCTTGGACTTGCTGCTGCCCGCTCTGAGCCTCAGTAACTGTGATAGCTCCTCCATCTGTGACAGGTTGGAGGTTCAGCTGAGTTTCTGAGACACTTGGTGCAGGCCACACCGGGGGCACTGGTCTCTCTTTCTTCTGGGAATGGAGCTCCTGGTACCTCTGATCTGAGTGCTCCATTAGTGTCCATCCACGTCTGGAAAGCTGCCCCGAGGTCATCTTGTTGCTGTGCAGGGAAAGACAAGGTACATATCCCAGCCGCTGTGGAGGAACCCCAAAAGCAGGGGCCCTGGGACCCATGCACCCACTCTCCGGTCCCAGCTTCTCTGGAAGGATCTTGGCCAAGCCACACGCCCTCTGCAGGCAGAGCTGGAGCTGACCCTGTCTGTCTCTTCCTCTAGATTCTTCAACAACCCCATATCCATGCCCCTGGTCGGTGCAACAGGTGTCCTTGCCTGATGCTCTGGTCCCCAGGCTGGGGCGGGAGGGGCTTCTCAATGATCCCACAACACCCACGTTTCTCTCTGGCTTCACTATGCTGGTTGCAGCTACACTTGCACCCCCTGGCCCTGGTCCTGACTTGGCAGAGACACTGTTACGGTCCTCCCATGAACTCAGACAAGGCAAGAATCCAGGCAGCAAGTCAAGCCAGGATCGGGGGCAGGCGCCGGACTCTGAAGGGCTCCTCGTGGCAGATCCCAGCCCTGCCCATTCCTCTCAGCACCAGCTGGGGCCAGCTGCTCAGCCTCTTTTTGTCTCAGTTTCCTTGTCTTGAAAACGGGTCTGATAATAAAACCACCCAGAACTGCTGAGGGGAACTCCATGAGTTCACACAGGAAAAGCACTGTTGATGGTGTCTGGCCAATAATGAGCTATGTAATTTAGCTATTATTCACCAATTTCCAAATCCCTTCTCCATATTTTAGGGCTTTGGCAGGCTCTCTTCTATCCAGGAGGAGGATGAGGGCCGACTGTGCAGGAGGAGGAGGTTAGGGACAAACAGTGGTATCTTTGTGGATGGCGGAAGAGACAGCGACAAGCAGGGAGACAAGAGGAGCAGAGGTTCCGAGTGACCCCAGCCCCAGGGTCCCTTCTCTGCTCAGCCTTCCCGGGGCCCTGCCCTGGGGCGCCGTCATGGCCCAACCCCACGGTCATGCAGTGCAGCGATGTGGGGACACGTCTGTCCCTGGGCTGGGTGAGAGAGGCCACGCTCTCCAGCAGGGCTGTGGTAGCCAGGGCAGGGCCTGATCTGCCTGCTGCCTGACTCCAGGCCAGAATCCCAGGTGGGGGGCCTCAGCATCCACCCTCGTGTGTGGGGCCCACAGACAGGACCTTGGATGCAGCCAGAGAAAATTTGGCTTTCCTGCCTCCTGCCCCAGGGCCCCAGGACAAGGACAGAAAGGACCTGGGTGTCCCCGGGTCCAGCTGAGGCTTCTCACTACTGTGGCCAAAATAGACTCAGGGACTTCTCCCCACCCTCACTGCCCAGACCCGCCCCAAGCAGGCCACAGAGAATCTGCCCCAACTTACAAGCTGGATGGGACGTCCTGGGGGGCCCTGCAGAAGAAGACTGGGTCAGTTTTGGATAGGAACAGGCCCTGGCTACCATGCTGGCCTCTGTTCTCCTGGAGGCCTGGCTGTCCCCCCACCCCCGCCCTGTGCACACTCTCCCGAAAATCTGCGGCCTCCAAGAAGCATTTGAGGCCTGTAAGGTTCAGGGTCTGGAGCCCTCCGGCTGCCCTGGGGTCCGTGACGGCCCAGCAGTCAGTTACCTACCGGTGGTCCGGGTTGCCCTCTTGGGCCGGGAGGACCCTGGAGGAACAGGAGAAGAATGTGAGGCCTGGTCAGCAAGCAGCTGCTATCTGGTCTCCCCAGGGAGCCTGAGAGGCAGGGACAATGGCTTCCCTGGTGCAGAGGGTACAGATGGGATGACTCAGGTCCAAAGGGGAAGGGTACATCTTGGGACAGCCACCACCACGGAGAGGAGAACCCAGTCTGCCCCCGACCCTCACCCTTGCCCTCGCCCCACTCACCTTCGGACCCTGCAGTCCCTGGAGGGAGACACAGTGCGGGGACAGAGAGTTAGAGGACCTGGGCAGGGCCACGCGCCCCCAAGAGCCCACCCCACCTCACCCCATAGCACAGCCCCAGCCCCCGGACTCACCCAGTCCCCTCGGCTGCCTTTGTCACCCTTCCGACCCTGCAACACATTATAGACAGGGCTCAGAGGGGAAGTCTCATTTCCCAGATGGGGAAACTGAGGCTTGGAGCAGCCCTGGGGCACAGAGACGATCTGGAACAGGGAGGATAAAGGCACCTGGCAGCCTTCCTCCTGCCCTTGCACATACCGGGAGTCCCGAGGGTCCCAGGCTTCCGAGGGGCCCAATGATGCCTTCCTTCCCCTAGAGGAGAGACACAGGTTCTGAGGATAGTCTCAGACAGGTGTCCAACCAACTGAGGGCTGGCCAGCCGTGGGGGACTGACCCTGCGGGGGCACACAGGGAGGAACTCACCATCAAGCCAGGAGGCCCCCGAGGGCCCTGGATGCCTTTGAAGCCGATGTCACCAGGGGGGCCCTGTGGGGAGCAGAAGGAGCTGCTGGGTAGGCCCCCTGGAGCCTGGGGGAGAGGCGATGCCCGAGAGTCCTCGGGAAGAGAAACCAAAGTCCCCAATTATTTAGCAACTCCAGCTGTGCGCCATGCAGTGTACGCCTCTGGTCTTAATTTTGGCAACGATCTTCCACTCTTATTCTTCCCATTTGGAAATCAAGGCTTAAAGAGACCACCAGACAGGCCTGAGGCACGGAGCAGGTAACAGCGGGGCTGGGAGCCTGGGTGTGCGGAAGGGAGGAAGAGCCGGGCCGGGAGGCTCAGCCCCGCTTCTGGCTGTGTTCCAGTCCACACCGAGAGCATTTGTGGAGTGAAGAAATGCATGAAGGACAGGATGGGTGGATAGGACCCCACAGGCGCAGGCGCAAGCAGGGGTCTGTACCTTGGGTCCGAAGAGGCCGGCCACTCCGGGGAAGCCCATTTCGCCGGAGTCGCCCTGCAGGGAGAAGAGGAGCCCATGGGGAAGGGGGAGCGAGAACAGCAGTGCCCCACGCCCTCTGCCAGGCCCAGCTCGGGGACACTCAGGAGTTCCTGTCCCAGGCCTTCAGGGGGGACAGTGAAAAGACATGCACCCCCTACCTGTCTTGAGAACCTCTAAAAGCAACCCCAATTCACTGAGGGTCTACTGGGTCAGTTGGGGCTTAGCAAACGTGTCCCCACGTCTCCCCGAGGGGACACTGATCTCCCATTTACAGACCTCAAACTGAGACTCACAGGGGGCGGCAATCTGCTGAGTCACAATGAACAGCGCAGTCTGCGTGAGACCGGCCCTGGGACTTACTCACCGGCTGGCCTTTGGAGCCCGGCTCCCCCTGGCTCCCAGGAAGCCCCATTCCGCCCTCTGTCCCCCGCTTGCCGGGAGGGCCCAGCTGTCCAGGTAACCCGCTTTCACCCTGAAACAAACACACCGAAATGACCAGTCAAGGCAGGACGGGGTTCCGGGCCCTTTGATGTCTCAGGACGTCTGGTGACAGCGGGAAGCCGGGGGGTGCGTGGGCCAGGCTGAGGCTCCTGAAGATGTCTCCTTTCTTACCCTGGCACCCCCAGCCCCTCTGCCACACTGCCTCCTTCTCTGTTCCCCACCCGGGCCCTTCAATGCAGGAAGAAGCCTTCTGAGGACACCTGGGAACCTCCGACACGTGTTGTTGCACAAAGGCCCACACGAGGGCGCTCGTGGACAACGCAGCAGCAGAGGATCGGGTCTACCGCCTGGCCGCGGGCAGTGCTTACAGAGCCTTGGAAAAACTGCTTTAAGTCTGGGTCAAGATTGGGGCTGGGAACCCCAATAAAGATCAACAAGGCGGATTCCGTTTTCGCACGGGTCCTGGGACATGGGGCTGCCAGTCCCAGGACAGACAGGAAGGAGGGCAGGTAGGTGGATTAGGAAGGGTCTGACCTTGAATCCTGGGGGCCCCTGTGCTCCAGGCAAGCCGGCCACACCTGGGTTTCCTCTCCTCCCAGCAGGGCCCACAGGGCCAGGGTCCCCGTCATCTCCCTGCTCTCCCTGTGAAGAAAGTGGGCAAAGGCGGTGGTGGGCTTTCCCGTGTTTCGGGAGGCAGACAGCCCAGGGGGCGGGGTAGCCGGAGCGGCAGTGTACAGGGGTGCAGGGGCAGGAGGGAGGTGACACCTGCCCTCTGCAAAACGGCTGGACCCAGGGGCTGGGGCGCTGATGGGCTGTGAGTTGGGGCTGGAAGCAGCTCCATCCATGCACGGGCCGGGGTCAGGCTCAGAGACCTGCTGGGTGTGCGCTACCAGGCCCCAAGGGGATGGGGGACCGTCCCCGTCCCCCCCCACAGAGCATCCCAGGAAACTTCTCCATGTTGGCTCTGCCTCACTCATTTCTCAGCCTGCTCCTCTGGCCAGCAGCCCGTGGCAGGCACCCTCGCCTCTGTCCTCCTCGGCCACCCCCAAGCCTGCTCACCTGCTGTCCTGCTCGTCCATCCCTGCCAGGAAGCCCATCGGGTCCAGCGGCGCCCTCAGGGCCTTGTCTCCCCACCACGCCCCGAGGCCCCGGCAGCCCCTGCAGCCCCTGGGGGCACAGAAGAAGCAGGGTGAGGGCTTCCAGGAAGCGCAGGGGGCAGTGGGAGCAGCAGCCGGGCCACTCACCTGGATCCCCCTCCGGCCTGGCGCCCCGGCCTTGCCTGTCTTTCCCTTTGGGCCCTAGAAAAACAAAACAAGGCCAACATCAGAGGCTGCCTCAGGGAGTGGCCGGTCCGACTGCAGGCCAAGCATAGTGGCCCAGGAGCCCAGGGCAAGGTCCCTCTCTGTCCCTTGCTGCTGAGGCTCTGGACAGTGTCCCTGATATCGACTGAGTGTGGCCCACAAAGCCCAAGGTGGGCGTGGCGGGAGGGCACTTGTCCGGCCCCACTGCAGGGGAGGGAGGTGCGGGGCCCGGGGCACCCTTCTCTAGCTTCTCTAGCCCTGCAGGGTGCGAGGGCAGATAGAAAGGCTGCATATCTTTGGCCCCTGACCCCTGGGTCTCTGGGTCCTGGTCCCACTGGCTGACTTCCAACAGGGGGGTCCCCTCCTGGAGCCCCTGCAGAATGGGCCACAGGGCTCGGGGCGGAGGTCCAGGTCCCTCCCAGCCCTGCCTCCTCTCACTGCGCCTTTCTCCCTCCCCAGACCTCAGCTTCCCTCTTACCTCTTCACCTTTTGATCCTTTGGGTCCCGGCTGCCCCCGGGGTCCCGGATGCCCCTGCAAACCAAGGTGAGATGACGCAAGGCAGCCCCAGGAGTCTCCGCCTGGAGGGGGAGGGTGGGGAGGGGTTTGGGGGTGCAGGCTCTGGGGGTACCCCCAGGGTCAGGACAGGAGAGACCAGAAGGGGCTGCCTCCCCGGGTCCAACTGCAAGGAGGGTCCCTTTAAGCACTAAAGGGCTGGTTCTTTAATTATCCCTGCTCCACCCGCTTTAGGGTGGGAGAATGGAGAGGAGAGGAAGCACCACTCACGGGCTGGCCCTGCTGGCCGGGCTTCCCACGGAGGCCTTGCACACCCTCCTGGCCCTGGAAAGCAAGGGAGTCAGGTGAGGGGGGCATCGTGGGGGGCTGGGGGCCAGGGCAGAACCAGGAACCCCTGTGTCACTGTCCCTCTCTGAGCAAAAGGGGTGTGGCAGCGACACCACCGGTGTGATTGCAGCTGAGGAAGGGAAGAGCCTGGAGGAGCTGGATGGCTGGCAGAGCTCCCAGCCCCGGATGGGGACCCGGAGACCCTCAGGGGAGGAGTCTGCTCAGGACCACGCTGGAGGAAACTGTGGATGGACACAGGCACAGGGGGTCACCCTCCCCAACCACATCTTCTGTGCCTCAGCAAAATTGGGTCTTGCTTCCGGCCTGGGCACTGCGGGTGGCAGGAAGGGCCTGTGTCCTGTGTCCAGGTGCCAGTGCCCTCTCAGGACACGCCCCACCCTCCCAGGAGGGAAGGCTCCATACTTACAGGGTATCCAGGGTCCCCAGGCTCCCCACGGTCGCCTCGATCACCTACGGGGCCCTGCATGATGAGGACAATGGCATACCATCGCACGCAGCCCCTTGGGGGCTCTCTGAGGTCTCCCCTGCCCACAAGGCAGGAGGCCTTGGCTCTTCCTGGGACCCTGTCCAGCCCCAGGGACCCAAGGGGCCTTACCCGATCTCCAGGCGGCCCAGGGGACCCCTCAGCCTTGCCATCTTCACCCTGCTCTCCCTGTGGATACAGAACCACCTTTAGTTTTGTTTGTGCTTGTTTAGATTTCCTGAGATAGTGTCTCACTACATAGTTTAAGCTGGCTTTGAACGCCAGGTGATTCTCCTGCCTCAGCCTCCCGAGTCTGTCACCACACCCTGCAGAACCAGCTTTAGGACAAGCCACCCATCCTGGGGAACTGGGGCCTCCAGGCTGGGAAGGGCCTGCCTCACAGATGCATAGACTGAGGCAGATCAGGAAGCGGACCCAGGTGTGTTGAGGCATCAGGACCATGAAGCACAGTGCCCTTTGCCCTCCACCCCTGAACCCCTGGACTACGTCCCTTCTCATCTCTGAGCTGCTTTTCTCAGCTGGGTTGGGGGGTGAAGGGATGATGGGTAGTGGGCATAGAGGAGCAGCTAGGAGTCTGAGCCGCAGTAGCTAGCCAGGCACTCACAGAATGCTCACAGCAGCCCCTTGGTACGCCCATTTCACAGAGCAGCCACAAGGAAGTGGCAGAAACTGCTCAGAGCAACTCAGTTAAAGTCCCTGTCTCTGAAGCTGCTTGGGGGGGAGGTGGGCACTGTAGGACGCACTTCGTCCCCTTGCTAGGAGTCCCAGAGAAGGCTGGGGCTGCCCCAGGGCCCGTATCAGCAGCAACTGGGGGTCTTGTCCATGCACGGCGGGAAGAGGGCGCAGGACAGGCCGGTCAGGCCCGCGCATGCTGCCATTGGCACTGCCGCCCTTGATGAGGGTAACAGCAGTGAGTGTGTGTCACAGGGACGCGGCCAGGAACACTGCGAAGGGAGCAGAGCTTAGAGTGCAGCCCCTCACTTGGGCCACAGTAGCCGCTGGTCGGAGACAGAACAGGAGGCCGGATGTGTCTGGCCAGCAGAAGGGAGGTATAAGTGGGAAAGCCCAGGGTAGAATCTCGGGGCTCAGGCCACCAGCCTGCAGAGCTGGTATCATCTCCTGCAGAGAGGGGGTCCCTTTCGGGTGGGGGCTCAGGCCAGGGCACCCTGGCCGCCCACAGAGTTCGAGGGAGGCCTGAGGCAGCAGGGCCGGGAACGGAGCCTGGGCCAGCAGATGAGGGCTGGCGGCCGCAGCACTTTGGCTCAGAGCTCTGTGGCTCCTGTGGGCAACGGCTGCACGCAGACAGGACTCAGCCCAAGGCCCAGGACCAGCTGTACCCAGGGGAGTGACCCTGTGAGCAGGGAATCCCTCTCCATCCCGCCGCTCTCTCTGGCCCATTGACCCAATCCTTAGTCCCACAGTGGAGGGTGGTAGGGGATCAGGGGGCTTTGGGACAAGGTGTCAGTGCTTACCTGGCATGGCCATTGTGCTGGACATGTCTGCCTCACAGTGTGTCACAGAATCTATACAGCAATCTATGCTGCTGGGGTGGTTGTCCCCACTTTACAGATGGGGAAACTGAGGCCCGAGGAGGAAAGGGTCTCAGCTAAGGCCACTCAGGAATCAGCGCCAAAAAGAACCCTCTAGTCTCCTCCAACACACACCATGTCATGGTGGCCGCAGGTGTGGGGGGTGCAATTTTAATACCGGAAGCCCCTCCCCAGCCCTGCTGTCAAGAGTTTCATCCCCTCACTCTGCCATCTCCTCATAGACACGTGTCCCGTGGCGGGGAGGTCTAAGTACCCTGACTTCTCAGACGGGGTCTGGTTTTGGCTGGGGGAGCAGGACCCGGCATCGGCCTGACACAATCTGCACCCTCGCCCTACCACTCTTGCCGGTCCCAAGCAAGCCCCAACTCCTGCCCCCGTCCTGTAGAACAGTGACACCTTCGTGCCAGGGCAATGGCGAGGCTCATGGGAGAAGTGCAGGGCAAGGGCAGGCTCTGGTCCTGTGCTTTGGTGGGTGGTCCCCAACCCTTTCCAGCACCTTCTACTTTGTGGTTGGTTGGTCATCGTGTGACAAAAGCCATGCACCACAATGACATGTCTACCAAAAAGCGACTGGCTATGTGACAACTGCCTATGTGACAACTGCCTATGTGACGGTAGTGGCTTCTGGGGCTGCTCCTGACCCCCCTGGGCCAGCCCTGGGGACTGGGGGCGCTTCCTGCAGGATGGTCAGAACCTGCAGTGCTCCAGGGCAGAGCTGTACTCCCCCGAGCAGGGGAGGGCAGGCTGTAAAGTGAGCCAGCCAGGCCAGCGTGATTCAGCCACAGCGGGACTTAGTTAGTGGGGCGCTGACTCAGCAAAAGGCAGGCCGCCTGGGGAGGCTGCGGGGCCCAGGGGCCGGGACTTAGCGCGGTCTGCTGGGAGGCCTTCGTTCCTGCTGCGCGCTTGGAGGAGGAGGAGAGCAAAGGGGAACTCAGAGACCTGGTCCCAGGCGCTGCCCTGGGACGTCACCCAGGGGCCTCAGTGTATCCCCTGCACCAGGAGGGTCACTAGTCATCCAGGTTCCTTTGACAGCTCCTCTCCTGTCCCAAGCCTGGGCCCAGGTGAGATCGCCGGGCCTCCTCACTCTCCAGTGCCCCCTTCCCAGCATCCCCTCCTCTCCTTCGCTGACTGAGCTCATCTATGTGCAAACCTTCCTTTCCCCTGTTCGTACAGACAAGGGGGTGACACAGGCGTCCCATGACTGAGTCATTGCTGCTGCTTGCCCCCTAAGGGCTGGAATGGCCTGAGCCAGTGCTGGGCACGAAGATGACACCCACATGCAGTGACGGCGTCCATCCGACAGCTCCTGCCTGCTGCCTATGGCCTTGGTGACACTGGGTGCAGGGCTGCCACCAGGTCCGCCACAGTGTGAGCTCCCAAGCCACCCCAGGGGCTCATTCCTGCTGCTGGCCCTAGACTCGGGAGCTGATCTCAGCCCCAGACATGAGGGGCAGCTGCTTCCCCAAGCCTGGACACCCACCTTCTCGCCTTTCGGTCCAGGAGGCCCAAGGGGTCCCACAACGCCTTTGTGTCCCTGCAGGTAAACAAGGTAGAGAATGAGGCACAGTGAGGTCCCGGGATGGGGGTGGGGGGCGACAAATGACAACGGACAGGAACTCAGAGGCGGAGGCGCTGGGCTGTACACCTGGGCCCCAGCTCTGACCCGACCTTTCTGTGTGGCTCTGAGCATGGTGTGCAGACACACCTCCAGCTGTGCCAGCCTGCAGGCAGCGACAGGAGCAGGACAGGCCCCACCTCAAGGGGGACCCTAGGGCGTCCTGCAGCTCCGGGTCAGGCTGACAGAGCACGCACCCACAGCAGGGAAGACTCCAGAGGCTCAGGATGGGTGCTGGTACCCTGTCTCCCCACACCTGCTTCATCCACGGTCCCCCACCCCACCCTCAGGTGTGGGCCCGGGAGTTCCCTGGCAGAGTGAGGCCCCACATCTTCAGGGGCCCTGGGGTGGCCCTTAGCTGGGGATGGGTGGGGGCAGAGCCCGCCTGCAGGACAGAGTTCCAGGGAGGGCAGACTTCCTCAGCGCAGCTTCCACTTACATCGTAACCGGCCAGTCCCGGTTCTCCTTGGGCCCCCATCCGTCCTGGAGCACCCTGGAGGGGAGGAGACCCCGGTGGTATGGAACGGGCACCCCAGTGGGGATCTTCTCCCCAGCCGCCAGCTCCGCCCGGCCCTTCTTCCTTCCTACTCCCTTGGGCCAGGACAGCGCTGGCTGCATTTCTAGGGCTTTCAGGAACTATTTAAACAGAGCCCTTATTGCAATTTAAAACTTACGGACTTAGGGCTAAATCAGCGTTATTAAAAACAAAGAGAGACTCCAGACTCTTCCCTTGTGAACCTTCCACTCCATCCTACTCTGGCCGGTGCTCGTTTGTGTCTAGGACACCCTTGGGGCGAAGCATTGTCTAGCAGAGCACCCCCCTCGCGACTCCCAGCTGGCGCCCACGGTGTCACGTGGGGAGCAGGCAGCAGCCACGTGGGAGGGTTCACTGTGAAGGCCACAGCCTCCCTGAGCTGCTCCTCCCTGCAGCCGCCACCCCGCTCTGGGTTCCTACCTGCAGGGAGCCCAAGAAGGCACTGGGACACCCTTGGTGTCATCAAGGGGCTGGCAGCGCTTGGCCCCGGGCCCCCTGGATCTGTTTCCCGCAGGAAAACTCCTTGTTGGATCCAAATACCCTCAAGGGCCTGGTGCTTCCCTCCCCCAGGCCACTTAGCAGGATTTCACTAATCTGGGACCCACGAATCCCTTCAAACAGCAAGAAATGTCGCCTCTGTGTACTCGCGTGTCCAGGGGGATGCAGCTTTCTGCGGGTTCCTAAGGGGACCCATGGGTGACACAAGGTGGCTGAAATAATGAACGCCAGTATCTGGCTCACAGCTGGGGCCCAGTGCCAAACCCACCCCAAGTCCCCCCAGCCTACCCTCACCTCCCACCCCAGCCAGATTCTCACCATTGGTCCCAAGCTGCCCCGGGACCCTTTGGGGCCTGGGGTGCCAGGGGGTCCAGAGTCTCCAGGGACGCCCATCTCACCCGGTTGTCCTGGGTAGCCCTTGGAACCCTGCAGGGGGACAGAAAAGCTGTCACGGGGTTGGCAGTGGCAGGGTGGGAACAAAGGCCACCGTGGCAGGACGGGGACACCCACCTTGGCTCCCATCCGGCCCTTCTCACCCTGCTTCCCTGGTTTGCCTTCAGGACCCTGAAGGGAAAGAGAAAGGGGCGAGCTGAGGGCAAATCAAGGCAGATTCGGGAGGCGTCAGGCTGGTGGCCCTGGGTTTCCAAATTCCAAAATGATGCTGCCACCAGGTAGCCACACAAGCCTGAGTATGACCTGACTCCCCGTGCTGGGAGCCTCATCTGGGAGACACACGTGCCTCACGGAGCTGGGGACTTCGCTCAGGGCTCAGGAGCAGAGCCTGGCCACAGTGAGCACTGCGTCCCTGAAACGGGTTGGGGTGGGGGTGGGGGCTCTGCTGTCGCCATGGTTACCACCAGTCACCCAGGGGCATCCTCAGGACAACTCTCTATAAATCAGCAGCCACCCCTTTTTCTGTAACAGGCTCCAGTGCCCCTCCACCACAGGCACCCCAAAATGTAGCTTTGGCTGTCAGAAAGGGGTTCAGCTTTGTCTCCACAGCTGTCAGAGAAACTCTACTCAGTAGCGGTGGGTAGGTGTGCATTAGAAAATAAGAGACAGAGACAGAGGAAAGAGCACACCATCCCTCAGCCCACCAGGTTGGGAGATATGGGGTAGGGCAGGCAGTGCGTCTGGTGTGAAAGGGACTTTCTGATTGTGAGCCTCACAAGAGTTGGAAAGAACAGCTATGTGTTGACAAGTATTAAAAAGCTGGCTGGACTGAACCCCTCTGGCTGCATTAACAGAGGTACAGACTATAGCACGAGAGCAGGGACGGTCCCCATCATCTGACTACCTGTGACAGAAGAAGAGTAGGAAGGGCCAGTTGGTCCTAGAGTCCTGTCTGCAGATTCCTGAAGCCAGGTTCTCTGGGGTGGCCAGTGCCTGGGAACCACAGGAGGCCAGCTCTGATGCGATACTAGGCAGAAATGTCTGCTCAGAAAGAACGCGGGACTAGGTATGGGAGAGGATGACTGTACCTCAAGGCGAGCACCTGTCACACTGCGCAGTGGCCCTCAGGGAGGAGGGACAGTGGCCCTAGAAGGAGCCAGGTACAGACTGTCACATCCTGCTGCTTGAGTCCTCATGTGACCCTGACCAGTCTCTTGGGCCTCAGTCTCCCCAGATGGATTAGAAAAGTCTTAGATCAGGGTTCTGCTCGATCAGAGGCATTGAACCATGGCTGCTGTGACCAGGGAACTTAATTCTTTGTTTTATTAAATTTTGATTTAAAATTAAATTTGAAAGCTCATATTGAATTTGATTACTGGCAGAAACTTTTAAATACGTTTGAAACAACTTGGGTTTATGAACCTACATTTTCAACTGTACATTTCATGAAGCCTAAATACAGATCAAGTCTTTCCAGCGAGCATTTACATCTGAACTGAGATGTGCTGTGAGCATAAATGACATA
>RJWM01029577.1:0-24017 GCA_004363535.1 Dasyprocta punctata
CATGAAATATATTTTTGAAATTTAGAAAAAAATTGGAAGGATATATTACTCATTTTATACAAGTCAGGAATTCTGTTCTCCTTTTATTCAAAAGTGGATCATATCTGTGTGGTTTTCCACAATGCCCTTGAAGTCTCTAATGTTGTATCAGAAGATACAAGATATGATGAAGACATACGGTAAATACTTAAATAAAAGTAAAAATTTATTTTAGTAAATGACACAGTGCCATTAATTTTCCACAAAATGCACCCCTCACTGCGTTGAACACATACTTATTCATTGTTCTTGTCACTCTGTGAAGTGGTTCTGGAAGTCCTCTTTCATGAGTATCTTTTCATTGGCACCTCAATATCCTGAATTGATTCAAAATATTTATGGCAATTTCTATCAAATGAAACATTACTGTATGTCTTCATCTACTTTGTTCATTGTAGCTAGCATTATGCTACTTCTGGCTCTTGCCCAAAGTCAAAATGACTGTGAAAAGTAATTGTTTTGAATAGATTCAGAACATAGAGGCAGCCATGATGGTACAACTCAAGATACTCATGAAAGAGGGCTTCCAGAACTGCTTCAGAAAGTGGCGAGAATAATGGCATAAGTGTATTGGAAGCAAGGGGGAATATTTTAAGGGGAGTAGCAGCACTGCGTCTTTTTCTTAAATTTAAACATTCACTGTATAGTTTGATCATAGCTTGTATTATTTTCACTTATATCTTTACATAGAACAAAATACTTTTATGATAATAGGATCTGATTGATGAAGGAGATCCACAATAAGTATAAGAAAAGCGTACCATCCTCTATGGGACACTAGTAAGTTCGCACATTAGTCTCTGTAAATCAATCCCTAACTAATATAGGGGTAATTTCAAGGAACAAGTGTAGTCTCACCAGGCCCTTCCTTCAAAAGACCCTCTGCTTGGGTTTAATGCCCTTTGGTCAAAATGTTTAAGAATTTAATGTCTGTATTGGTATTTTGTAAGTGAGGTCTGTGAGAAAACAGAGCATGTGCTTTGACTTGGAGTTGCTTGTGTGCTATCCTACTTCCTGCCTTATTTGCACCTTACTGTTAGGATTCTTGGCCACCTGTTCCCCCCACCTGGAGCCCCCCACTCACCAAGGAAATGGTAACGTAGCAATGGGCATAAGAGGGCTAAAGTTGGGTTCACTCACTGAGTTGCAGGGCAAAATCTCTGTATGCTTCTAAGATTCTGCTGTCAACACCTCCAGCCTAAGGGAGTAATACCTCAAATAGCAAATAAAAAACAACGTGATGAGTCTAGAGAAAGACCATGCAAAGAGGTGGTTTTTGTTTTCTTTCCCTGCTTTTTGAACAAAGAGTCCCAACTTTTCATATTGCTGTGGTTGCAACAACTCTGAATCCCTCACACTCATTCTAATGTCTGTTCAGTTTCAGCTGTTCAGAGACATTCCCTAATCACAGTCCTGTAGAGGTCAAAAACGTTTCCTGTAAAGGACCAGAAAGTGAAATAGTTTAGGCTTTGTGGTTTGTATAGTCTCTGGCAACTACTCATCTGCAGTAGCAGGAAAACAGCTGTGGGTGATATGCAGAAGGAAGGGCAGTGCTCTGTCCCAATAAAACTTTGTTTAGGGACAGAAAAATTTGAGTTTAATACAGTTTTCACATGTCTTCCTTTGATTTTTTTTAAACTATTAAGAATGTAAGAAACATTTTTAGCTCACAGCCTTTATCAAAATAGTGAGAAACCTGGTTTGGCGACTGAACTGTAGTTTTCTGACTCCTGTTATGTTTTCCTATGTGACTTGGAAAGAAGAGATAAGAGTGCTGGACTTCAGGTTATGGAGGTGTTTTGAAGAGGAGAAGCCACAGAGAACACAGTTCATTTTACATGTTGTCACTTGGAAAATTCCATGTATAACTTCAGTGCATTTATGGAAACACTTTCCTTCCTATATATAATGTCTCTGCAGAATTCCATTTGAGTATTAAAAAAATTAGAATGCACTGAAATCAAAGTTTACATAAATGTTTTAGACCCACCCTCTTTTATATCCATTTTTAACATTGATACCATCTCTTTATTCTTTTCTCCCACTATTGTTATTTCAGTTCTCCTTTTCAATCAGTTCTGCTTTTGCCTATCATGTTTGGAGGTTCTGCTTTTCCCTAGATTTGATCACATGAACTTTTCTTCTGATCTAATCCTTTCTGCAAACTACTCTTCTAATCTTAAATGCAGATAAATCACCTGGCCACTCTCAGCCACTACATTCCTTACTAGTTAGGTTAAATAATCCCAGCGGACACAACAGACCATCCTACAGTCCCAGTGGCTTAATGTAAGGGAAGTTTATGTAAACTTCTCTTAAAGCTCAATACAGGTTGCATGACCCTCGTTCAACTTGCACCTACGTAAGCTGGATGTGAAGAGAGAAAGTTCCCATCTACAGTCAACTGTTAACAGCCACATGGCCCAAATCAAATGCAACAAAGGCTATGAAATCAAGGAAAGCTATGGTTATTATTGTACTGAGCACTAAAATGATCAGTAAAATTATTCTCTAGACTGAGTTGCTATTTCCCCTAAAGAGCCAGGCAGTGACTATTTTACGTGTTGCAGATAATATGGGCTCTCACAACCACCCAACTCTGCCCTTGTAGAGGGATCACGGCCCTAATCAAGCAAATGAATGAGCAGTGGGCATAGCTTTTTTTCTAGTAAAACTTCATTTTCTGAGATAGGAGCGGGGCTACATTTGAACCACAGGCCAGAGTGTACTGACACTTACCTCAGAGAATGACTGACAACAATTCTTACTTTTCCTCACTTCAAAGACTCAAAGAGCTTTCAGCAATTTCTTCCTCCTTGGCTCATGTTGTCTCACTGTAGGCTTCTTACTTAAGAATCAATGGTCACAGTCCATCAGACGCCAAGTCCAAGAGAGTTAACCACATTACCATCTCCTGAAAACACTGCTATCTCCAATTGTATTGCTGTTACTTTACTGCAGGAACTTACAGTGTCTTGGCTGGAGTTCTATAACATTTTCTTAACTAGTCTCCCTTCCCCTATTCATATCAGACCAAATCATTCTCTAAACTGCGAAAGGGAGTTTATTAAAATACAACCAAATTATGAAGCACTGTTTCTTGAAAATCATTCATTGGTTACTTAAAAAATTCAGGTTAAAGATCAAACTCCTAAAGGTGACTTTTTGAAGCTTTCATGATTTGGCCTCTGCAGTTTCCGAGATCTCACGTCTTGAACCCCCTGTTATCTTTGCAAACTCTGTGCAATGGCCATGCTGAGTTATTTGCAGTTTTGTACCCCCTTCTCTTCTCCCCATCTCTCCTTCATCTGCCTACCAGCTCTGCTTCACTCAAGTCAGCTATGAATCCCATGTCCCTGGAGTCTTTTCTGTTCACCTTCTTAAAGTAGATGCCTATCTATTGGCGCCCTTACATTCCAGGGTCCCACATAGTGTGTCTCTTCCCTGTGCATCATCTTTCCTCTCACCTCAAGTCTCTCATCACTCGGAGAGTAAAAACAGTGTCTTACTTTTGTTCCTAGTGCAGTGCTTGCCATGCTTTTACCAATATCTGTGATTTACTGTGTACTCAGCAAATATTTATAGAATGAATTAATGCAGCAGAAAATAGCCTGTCTTCATGACTGAATAGCAAATTGTGTTTTTAATGGAATTAGAACTGAAGGTGGCCATAGTTCAGAAACATATATTTGAGAAATGTTTAGAAATAAGGGGAGCATATACATCAGTTACTTGACCTTTATAAAACTTATGGGGTGAAACATTATAGAAAATTGAAGATATATATATATATATATATATATATATATGGCTTATATATAAAGGGAAATAAAAGCACAATACAAGAAAAAATCTAACTGATAGCCACACATGTGTCCCAGGTCATGCCCCTTTAATTGCTGTTCCAGAGTCCAGTGAAAAGGACATTGAATGTACATTGAGATTCAATAGCCCCAAGGACAAGCATTTAATGAGAAACTAGGTCTGACATTAAACTCTGATCTTTTATACTTTAAAAGCAACTAAATCCTGTGTGGGTACTAATTTGAATTCTATTACTGAGTGCATGTGTCACAATAATAAATGATTTACACTGTCATGTAGAAAAATATTTGTGCCTCTCCACCTCTTTCATTACAATGATAAAAATATATTGTGGTAATTTTATATTTTATATTAAAAATTCCATAAAAGCAGATATTTTCCATATGATTATTTTACATTATGGACTGAATGATACTATTTTAGAAAAAAAAAAAAACAGGACAAGCAGAAAGAGCCAGAGTATTTGAGTATCTTGTAGGAAAATAATCTATGAGTACACGGTCGAATTAGCAATCATTTAAGGGCAATGAAAACATTAACAAATCACAAGTTTATTGTACCTTGATAAAACTGAAGTGCAGTAAATGTCACCATATTATACAAATCTTACATTTAATGCATCATAATATTTATAATAAATTATTATTTCAATAATATAAAGAATACAGAGTAAAACTTTGATTCTTGAGACATGTACTTACATCTGAGAAGAAAAGATTACAATTTTTCCTGACAATGTTAGAAACTTACTCAGGCAAGGAAAAAAAAGTGAATCTAATTAAAATATAGGCAAGACCAGGAAACTGCTATAGGGAATAATATGTTAGTGATAAAGGCTATGGATTATATCTGTTATTACTCCATGATTTTAACTTTTATTTTTAAATTGACTTTTCTTGCTAGTTGGGGATTAATTAAAATCCTTAAAAAAGAAAATGAAAGTTCACTACAAATACCAAGTAGATTCTTAGATCCTAGAAAATGTTCTATATAACTTTACTTAATTCTGATGATTAAATTCCAGCATATGGTACTTGGGGACAATATCTAATGCCACCAATTCCTTAGACTATATAAAGAATCAAAAAAAAATGGAACTGCTTTAATTATACTTTACTGTTGTAAGGGACCTTTTATTATTGGATTCTATGTCCTTAGGGCCTAGCAAATGCCAGATGTTTAATAAATGTTAGTTGAATGAAAAGTAACTTAAAGTTGCAATTTTCAAAATTGATGATCAGAAATGCTGTGCAATAATGTTTTTATCATCTTTTTGTGGGGCAAATAAAAGTATAAATATTATATCAACTATGCCATCATATTTTTTCATTGAACAAACTTTTCATTATTCAATTTATTAAGTCATTTATGTGTTTCTAAGCACAATCATATTTAAGGAATAGAACCTAGAGAGTTTAACTGAAATAGTCACAGATTAAATGCATGGAGAGATTGAGCTAAAGATAAATATGATGATATTAATACTCTTGTCATATTTGTTTATTTTAGCCTAAGCAAAGAACATCCATTGTGTCTTCTCTGGATTTTCATCGAATGAACCACAATCAAGAATATTTTGAAATCAACACATCTACAGTGTGTGCCAGCTCGACTTCCAGCCCTCCTATTAGTCCACCCACCTCTTCTGTGGGAACCACGGAAGTCAAGAACGAGGGAACTGAGCACACAGGTACAGCAGTTTACTTTGTGCAGTTGTACTTTCGAGCTTTTAAGACTAAAGCCTTGGTAATTTAGCAGAATTAAGAGAAGTCTTCATCCAAATTATATTTTTGATTCACATACATGTGCGGTAATGTAGGGCATTAGGATTTTTGTCAGAGTGTGGGTCCAATATTCTTTTTCAATAGATTAGTGATCTTTCAGGTATTAAAGACAATTTAATGGTTTTTTTCTTTCTTTTTTTTTGTGGCACTGGGGACTGAACTCACAACCTCATGCGTGTCAGGCAGGCATGTAAGCTGCTGAGCCAAACTGCCAGCCCTAGTTTTTTGAGACAGAGTCACACTATGTAGCTCAGGCTGGCCTCACTCATGTTGTAGCCCAAGCCAGCCTCAAACTCACAACACTCTGCCTGCCTCAGCCTCCTGAGTGCTGGGATTAAAGACGTGTGCCACCACTCCCAGCTGATTTAATGTTATTATAGTAATGAAATAGCCACAGACATAGAAGTGTTCTTCCACTGCAATTTACCCCTCTACACAGAGTGGTATCAACTAATCAGCATATGACTTTGTTGATAGCTGCTTTGAGGCATATCCATACCAAGGATATCTGGTAAGACCAAGTTGGAAAATGTTGCCAAGGTGGGCTTTAAACCTGCTTAAACCAAGATGAACTTGGGTAGGAGGTGTGTAAAAGTAAGGAGAACATTAAAGAAAGTCACAATGCTCACCAGCAAAACACACCTGGTTCTAGTCAGTCAGATTTATATTTTCTTTTTTTGGTGAAGAAGGAGCTAATAATTAACTGGTGAGGCCAAGAGACAAATATGAGAAGTGGAACTCAAAGTTTCTTCCCTTTCTGTCTACTTTAGAGTCAGTGAAATGTTCACTTACTCTCCTTCAAAAGTGATGTGATTTTAAACTCAGTAGATATGATTAATATGAATTTTAGACTCAGAAATATGGTCAGAGTGGGTATTCCATGTAATTTTTGTTCAAAATGTGTGTACATATGAATATATGTGAATGCATGTACATATTTAAATCCTTTAATCTGACTGTACTTTAAAAAGCACTAATATACACATTCCAAAGATGTAGCCAAGGAGTTATTTTCTCTGAGGAGGGCAAAACTGATTTTAAAAGTGATGACTAATGGGAATGTAAGATCGAGATTCTGTGGAAATTATAATCCTACTGTCTTGGTTATTCTTCTCTTGTTGCTGAGAGAAAATATCTGACAACCCAAATTAAGGAAGGAAAAGTTTATTTAGCTCACAGTTTGTGGAAGCTTCAGTCTATAATCAGCTGATTCCAAGGCAGGGTGGTGTGGCACAGAAGCAACACCTCAGGGCACAGAAAACAACAAAGCAACAAGAGCAAAAAGGGTGGGAAGGAAGCAAGCCTCTTTCCTCCCTTATATTGTATGCAGCTCACCTCCCTCCCCCCAGGGCAGATGTAGCACTCACAAAATCTCTGTGCCCTCCTCTTGCACAGAATGAGAATATTTACAAAGTAAGGATCCTGGCTCCTTGCTGAGCCTCTTAAACTTCTAAACTTCTCAAGTTGTACCAACCATAACACCTACCTTCCATAGCAAGTAAAACAATAGTTAAAAGAGGTAGATCAGAGCTTGTTATAACCACCCTTGAAGTGCACCAAAGGCTTCTTGTAGTTGCACTTAGAGTAAAACACAACTTCTTACCATGGCTAGTGAATCCCAGTTCAACCTGGTTCTTGACTATCTATAATTCGATCTTTGGCCCACTCTGGCCTTCTTTGCTGAATATCTGGCTGTGCCACTTTTGCACTTTGGTTCCTTCAACCTGCAATCGCTATCTCTAAATTTTCTTGTGCTAGAGTGATGCTTAGTTTTTCATGCAAATGTGCTTCCTTATGTAGACTTTCCTGGACTGCCTCATTTCAAGTACAAGATCTCAATATTGTGCTAATTATAATAACTAAGAAACAAAACTACAACAATAATAAATATTTAAATAATGGTATGAGTCAGGCACTGCATCTGATCACCTGAGAAAAACAACTTAAAGGAGGAAGGGTTTATTTTGGCTCATGGTTTCATAGATTTGAGTCCTTGGTCAGTGAATTGCATTGCTGTAGGCCTGTGGTGAGGCAGAAACACGATGGTAGCAAGGAATGGAGAAGGAAAGCTGCTCATCATGGGAAAAAGTCAGAGAGCAAAAGGCCAGGGAAAAGACAGAGCCCTCAAGGTCATGCCTTCCCAGGACCTACTGCCTTCAACTATGCACGGCCTCCCAAGTTGTCACTGCCTCCCAATAACACTGTCAATGAGTTCATCCACAGATAAAGTTAAAACTTTATGATCCAATCACCTTCTGAAAGTTCTACCCCTCAACACATGAAATATTTGGAGACCTTTTTGATCTAAACCATAACCCTAAGATTTAGAGATTTCACGTGTATTTAACCTTAGGAATGCCATATGAATTAGGTATTACTCTCTGCAGATAACGACACAGACACAAAGAGGATAACTAACTAAATCCAACCCATAAAGACAGAGCTGTGATGTAAGCTTGGTGCTAGAGCCCATGTTCTTAAACATTTTTCTGCATTGCTGTCAGTCACTTTTTCCTCTCTTCCATGGCATTATTTATGAGACAAAGTAGTACTGATTACTTGTGTGCTTATTTATTTGTCTTCTCTCTTTCAAGACTGTGAACTAGCATAGATGGGTCTCAGGCACACAGTAGACACTGAAGTCAGATCGCCTAAGTTTGGTTAGTAATTAGGAGACTCAGTCTCTCCTTTGAGTTTTTTTATTTTAGAATTTTCTTACCTATAGAATTAGATTAACAATGAATTAATTAGATTAACTTACCCTGTGGTGTGATTATGTGTGTAAAGTGATTAACATAATATCTGGCACATACTTAGTGCTCAATAAATATTAATAACTATCAGTATCAGCAGTAATTATGATATTAGCATAATTCTTTGCAATATTCATTAAACCTAGCATTCACTCAGTTACCATTTATTGTTTGTGTGCCATGTACCAGATGCAGTTTTATAGCAGAGGAGAGCGAGAGGATGTGATTTGTAAAGAAAAATAGCATGTGCACCATTGAAAGTGTTCTGGGCATGTAATTATTATTCAATCAGTGTTCATTCAAATGCCTTATTCCCAATTTAAAAATCGTAAAATGTGAACAATGACAAGTATTTTGATATTTGCCTTTAGGAAAATATTTCTCAGCTTTATTTTGGTTAAAACATTGTTTTTCTGATGATTAAGTTTTAAATTTTTTCAATAATCCTTTGAGGCGTATAAAGTATTTCCTCTCTCTTTCTCTTTCCCCCTTCCCTCCTCATGCCTCATTCCTTCCTTCCGTCTCTTTCTTTTTCCCTTTCTCTTTCTTTCTAATTAAAGTTAGAGAAGTTTCAGATCTTTCTCAGGACCCGGGTACCTCTTTGCACTCTGACTCTGCCCACAGAGGAAGAGGATAAGGACACACTTTTTACACTGCCGGGACTTCAGTAGTACCATGCAAAAAGTGTGGAGAAATTTTAGCCCTCAGGATGTATTCAGGTCTGCCTTTAAATAAAACCAAATGTGCTATAAAACTTTGTAACAGTTGAAATGGTTTCCAGTAGCATGTTTCTATAGTTTTCTAATATAATGCATTAGTTTCGTATTTCATCAAAGAATTTAAAATAGACAACAATATGGAAGGACAGTACTGATTTGCCTTACATTAAACAGTAAAACTTCACATTTTTAAAGTAAAACTCTTAAGGTTGACATTTATTTATCTATTTGAATAAAGTATTTATTTAAGAACCTTTAGCTAAAGACACTGCCACATGTTATGATATTGAAAGAGAATGAATTTGAGTCAGTCCCCGTACTGATCCACTCCATATTTTCCATAAAATCACTTAACTTTTTTGATCTTCAATTTGCTCTTCTGAAAAGGGGAAATAATAGCTAGTTCTAGGGTATTAAAGTGGTGAATGAGTTTACTTATGTGAAGGCATTTTATAAATGATGAATACTAATATTATTTAATACTATCACTGCTATTATTTAATATCTTATTTTTCTTTTCCAGTATTTTTATATGAAATCTATGATAGTTTTAAGATAGCAGAGCTCCCTGTAAGTCTGTACTTCTTAGGTAAGGTGATTAACTTCCTCTTGATTCTGAAGTATAATTTAAACTAACAGATGCAGCTATAGTTCAGTTTATAAATGGTTCTTTGCACAAAAATTAATCTTGACAAAAATGGTATTTAATAGAACAGAGACCAACTGCCTTCAAAACTGAATTGTATGCTGCAAAACACTAAGAGAACCAACGAATTTATCATAATATAGGGCCATTTAACAAGTATCCTGAACTGTGATTAAAATATCAGTATATGAATCATCAAAACAGGTTGATGAAGTGGAAGGGCCTTGGTGTTAGACAGACTGGGGAATGAGGTAAATGAGTTTGTACTTGACTAGAAAGATTAGTATTAATGTATAGTAAGTAGATTTGAGATGAGTTGAAATTGAAAGTGGGGAGAAACTGTCACCAGCAATGGAAAGACGTAAGCGAATTCGAGAAATCAAAGGAAGCCACAATTAACAGATGGGTGCATCTGACTGGTTGAGCAAAGGTGAGGGAGAAGGTCCAAGGATGGCTTTAAGTTTCTAAGTGGAAACAAATGAGCCCAAGCTGAACTCTGTTGCTTGAAATATGGAATATTTTTAGGCAACGCAGTGAGGGCAGGGATATAGATTATGTAAGGACAAATAGGCTATGTAAGGACTTTGGTTTTTACTTGGAATGAAACTGGGGTGGTGGTGACTAGGTCCTTCAGGAGAAGTCATGTGACCTCACCTCCACTTTTTAAGAATTCCTCTGGTTCTTGCACTGGGCATGGGCCAGGTGACAGAAGCAGGCAGCTGTATCAGAGGCAATCACAGCACTGCAGGAAGAGGAGAGGGGGAGGGCAGCCCCAATCAAAGATGAAGTAGTGGAGAAGGAGAAAAACAGAAGGATTCGGGATGTGTTTTTTTAGATAGATGCAATAAGATTTTATGGAGAAGTAAATGCAGTGTGTGACAAAAAGGAAATTAAGGAAGCTTCCAAGGTTTTGTTTTCCTGAACACCTGGAAGAATGGATTTCCTATTGTGTCATATACAAGACTTTGTGAGGAGAGCACATTAGGTGAGCACGGAGTTAATTTTAAGTTCCAAATGTCTACTGGATTTCTGAAAGATGTATTGAGTAGGCAGCTGAAGGTTCAGTCTGGATATAGAAATGTAATCATCATTATATAGATGATATGGAGTGAGCATAGATGAAGAGGACTGAAAACTGAGGTAGATGAAAGAGGAGATAAAAAAAACACCAGCAGGAGCCACCTGTAAGGTCAGAGGAAATCTGATGAGTGCTGCATTCTGAAGACAGGGGAAGCAAGTTATTAAGAAGGAAGAAGAGGTCAGCTAAGTCAAATGTAGAGGATGCACTCAGTAAGATGAGAACTCAGAGAAGACACATGAATTTGGCAGTGTGGGGGTTACTGTTCACCTGACCAAGAGCAACTTGAGTAGAATTAAGGGAACAAAGTCCAACATAGTGAGTTTAAAGGCAAATAGGAGGACAGGAAGGACTTACAGAGAGCAAGTATAGTTTCATTCATAGTAGAAAGTAGAAGCACCACCTGAGATCAGAGCTGGAGGTAGAGTTTGAGGAGAAAGGAGAATATTAAATAATTGTTCAGTGAATGGACAAAAGATTCATAGTGTGATCACCTGGCAGCATAAAAGGCCCATTTGGTGCTCATGTTCATAAATTTTAATGTTCAGTTAGCCAATGTAATTCTTTTTCTCCAGCTTGGATCAGCTAGAGAACACAGGTGCAGAGAATTTGAAGAGTTGAATTTTATGTAGGTTGTGGTTTTGCCAAGTGAGTATATCGAAGTGATTGAAAACCAAGGACATATAAATGCAAGAGAGTGAGTATAACCTTGTAGAATTTAGAAGAAGGAATAGAACAATAAAGTGACAAGTAACAATGAAAAATCAGTAGGACCATTGGTCTGGAGGTTCCAGTAGGACCAAAAAATTGCTGGAGTATAGACTAAAGAAGAGGGCTGGAGTGCAATATGGATTTTGTGAATGGGACGCACATAAAACGATGAATGATTATAATTATTGAGCATCACAGGATCTTAAGACTATGGGAGTGATCAGCTAAGTGAATGTCCCCACATACAAAATGTCATTAAGTGAGTGCAGTAATTTCCTGGAGGAAATTCTTGAAATAAAGAACCATATTTATTTCTGCATTGGTCTCTATTCATAGTATTTAAAATAATATTTCCACTTGTTTAACAAGTTATATAGGTCAACTTTACCTGGATTCACGTCTTCTATAGTATTTTGTTCCACTCTTTCTTGAAGTGCCCAGGCCGCCCGTGTTGTTCCCTGGGTGCCATTCAAGTTTTCTCCTCAGGCTTACTTTGCCCTTGACCATCATATATCTCATCCTCCTAATAAACATTTGAATAACCCGAGAGCCCACTAGCTAAGGGATTTCAGTCTCTTGAGTACTCTTAATATTTGCCAATGTGCTCATTTTTATTAGCATTTTTTTAAAATAGAGATGGTGAGAAGTAGTGGGATTCTGAATCTATTTTAAAGATAGAACCGACGTTGTTTTTTGATAGTTTGGATGCGGGATATGAAAAAATGAAAGGGACCAAGGATATGATTCTAAGATTTTTGGTCCTTTTGAATACCGAAGTGTGGAGTTAATCTCAGTCTTAGATATTTTAATTTGAAGCACTATTGGATGTCAAAGCAGTTCTATTGAGGAGTTAGTACACTGATTTTTCCCTGGGGTCGACAAGGTGTGAGAGGGTCGTGTGGTAACTGTATGCTCATCACAAGGGAAGGCCATCAGCTTTAAAAGATTAAGCAACAGTGGCTTAGCTGATGATGAGTGACTTGGGAGTTCTGAGTTCCTCAGTGAAAATGTCCTAGGTAGGTGTGCTGTGAATTCCTGGGGGAGAAGAAGGTGGGAATAGCATATAATAACAGATGCTCCCTTTTGTGGGAAGTTATATCCAGAAAGCTCTTTATATATGAAGAATTTTGTGAGTTAGTACCTTCTTAAGAGCACCTGCTAGGCAAGTCAACTACCCTGGGTAACTGATTATTTCCAGTTTTGTTGTTAGTTTCAAAGCATCCACCTCCTGCTGGAGAAAACTGATGGGAAGCGGAAATATATGAAAACGTGAAGTGAAACAGTGCCTCTTCCCAAATTGGAAAAAATAATAGAAACAAAAGCCTTTAAGTGCTCGGTGGCATAGTTTGCTTTTCTGCAAAAAAGAAGGAATGCTGCAGGAAAACTACAATTAGAATGGAAAGGGTGGCATTGACCTTCCATGCTGATCAGGGATTTTCAGAAAGACAAATGAGGCCTCGATTTTAATTAGTTCATGTGGACTTGGATGGACCTCCCAAGCTGGATGTCTTTACTACAGCAGCCATTGGAAACAGGCAGCGGAGGGAGGCTTTGGTCTCCAGCAGACATGAAAGTCCAAGCCAGGCTACTGAGACCATCTTTAAACTCTAAGCTAAGATTCAGGGCGATCTGACAGAGAGAAGTTAAGCATTAATGAGAATGATGTATGATTACTTTTTGAGACTTATTTCCTTAAAAATGAACATTAAGTGAATCTGCTGAATTATTGATTATTAAATTCAGTACTTTAAATAGATCAGGATTTTAGGCAACCAAGATGAAAGCATTTTTATGTCAAATGCCAATATGGTAAAATATATTTTTATCTGCTCTTCATAAATCATGAAATGTCTCTCTTACTTTTTTTCTGTTTTCCCTCTGGTGTTACATGACTTTTTCCCGCTGTCTTTGTGACATATTACACGTCACACACAAGGCCAGATATCAGTAAATAGATAGATGCTAGACAAGGAAAGGAAAAGTTGATTTTTTTACATGCTTAAAAAACATAAAAATGTTTGGTTCAATAAAAGGGCAATGTAGTTAGTGCATAGGATCATGCAGGAACTTCTTATTTTAATTGAAATTAGGTAATATAAGACTATTGGTTTATATTAAATAAATATCCTTAGTGTGTACCATTCTTGGAAAGTCCAGGTGCTGTTAGAGTATCTAAGAAGGTGATTGATATCCTGGAAAAAGAGTGAGGCTCTGAAGACCAAGAAGAATTAGCTAGGTTAAGGTGGGAAGAAAAGATTTTTCTTCAAAAAAGAAATACTGTATTTTAAAAAAATTTCTATGGTAGACATTAACATGAAACCACATGCCAGAGAAAAAGGAAAGAAATGGTAGGAGTTGAGGCCACAGAGGGAGTAAAAGCTCAATTGGGCAAGCTGCCTTCGACATTTCAGTCTTTATCCTAAGACAAATGAGAAGTCACTGGCAGGTGTTGTAAGTGGAGTGATGATCCAATTTGCATTTTCCTGACTGACGGCTCCTAGTTTTTTCTGTGAAGTAGAAGCAAAGTTATCCTTGGAGAGGGACCAAAGACAGCAAAAGCCAGACATTTGAGGCCAGTGGAGAAAATCTGAGTTAACTTTTTGTTAGCTAATGAATGGCTACTACTCTGGGCCTGAGGGCAGCAGAGGAAAAGGGACAGTACAGTGTGGATATTCCCCCAGGTGACTTGCAGGCAATATATTTACATCTGTATTTATGCTGAGACCTTTCTGGCTTTTTTTGACTGGCTTGACTCTCACTGATAAAGGGGACTCACTGAGTCTCTGCCAGGCCTGCCCTTCATCCACCCTATCTTCTGCTGCAGGGCCAGGCCTCTTCTTGCCAATCTGACCTCAGGCCAGCCCATCTGGTTTTAAACCCAGCTGCCTTCTGAGGCCCTTTCCTGGAAATTATAGGACCTCTGGGTTTCATGCATAGTTCAATAAGCCATGCTCAGAAATGTAACCTTAAGATCTTAGTATTCCCTTCCATGTTTAACAGGATATGGCCATGCCCAGAATCCATATTGTGGAGCCCAAGTCCCTCTTTCACTATGTTCTCTCAATACTGATTTATTAGATTATATCCTCCTAAGACCATGGCCAGAAAGAAAAATTCAAGACACATGAGAACGATTTCCCTCCTCTTTGTTGCATTCATACTTTTCCTTTTTAAAATTCCTCAGAATCTCTTTATATCCCTCTTCTTTGGGAGTGGCCTGCCACATGTCTGCTGATAGTTCTTCAGACCTAGTTCTCATTGTTCTGAGATTGGAGTCCAACTTGTAAGTCTGTCCACTTGCCGACCTACCTTCTCCCATGCGAGGTCATTACAGTCTGCAGTCTAGCCCTGGGGAAGGAAAGGATTCCAATGGAACACAATTTAAATATGGAAATGCATCTATTTCTTCTATGAAATTTCATTTCCATCAAAGTAGTACCACCAAATAAAAAATACATGAGCACAACATATGCTTAATTAATACGACTTCGTAAATGCTTAATAAATATGGTCGTTATTGTTTTTTTTTTTTTCTTTTAATTGCTGCTACTACTGTCGGTCTAGGCAGCAAGCATAAAATGGATTCCAAGAATTCTGTAGATGTGGAACAGCCAGGTGCTGTGTGAGTCCAGCAGGGACTGAAACCTTAAACCAACTGAAGGTCAACCTACTCATGAACAGGGTTGTTCCACACCCCAGTGTGAAGCCTCCAGGGTAGGAGGAAAGCCAAAGTGGATGAGTGCCACTGCTGGGGACAGCCAGAGTTCCATAAGTGGTAGCCCATCTAAAATGACAGCACAGGCGAGGCAAGCTCCAGAGAGGTTTTGTGTTGAAAAATTTGTGCGTTTTTTTTTTAATTTCAACTTCTATTAACTCAATTTTCTCTTGTTTTTACTCTATTAATAAGTGTGAAAATGTATTTCTTTAGCTGGAATTTTCTTAGAGTTTGAAATTCACTGCTGCATATATCTTCTCTCTTTAATTACCTTGTCTGCTTTAGTTTGCCAGATAGTTTTTTTGTCCTGATTTTCTCTACCCGATTATTTGTATCACTTGAAAAGTCCCCTTGCTTATCAGTTATGTTTCTGTGATATATGTGTGATTGTTATGTAATGCAGGACTAGGAAAAAAAGGTGACAGAAGTGTTTTTAAAAGTAAGGAGTATTCATATTTCCAAGCCCGAGCTGTGGAGAAATCCCTTCCCTACTCCCTGTTCAGAAGTTTCCAAGCTGCTAGGCCTTTTGTGTTGTTCACATCCTCTGTGGCTAGAGTCGTTCTTGGGAGAACATTTCTCTTTTCTTCTTCATGCCTGGGTCTGGGATGGTACCTATGTGTTTGCCCTAGCACTGACCCTTTAAAAGCGGGCTTCACTTTTATGTAACAGAGTGGGCCTACGGCAGACTTGTTCCAGATATTCTCCCAAGTTCTGGATATTTTTCCTGCCTACTGGATGAATCAGCTGGCCCCTATTTCTCCAGTCCAGCCTCAAGGAACTTCAACTCTTGACTCAGCGTTGGTGGCAGGCACTTTATTTTTCAGTACCGGGAAACTGAACCCAAGGCTTCACACATGCCTCGGTAATCATAGGCAATCACTCTGCCACTGAGCTATATCCCCAGCCTCTTTAAATTTTTTTTTTTTTAAATTTTGAGACAGGTTCTCAGTATGTCCCTAAATTGCCTTGATTGGACTTGAACTTGCCATCCTTGTCCTTCTGCATCAATGGGCCTTCATAAGTCAGGAGTCTAGGCAGGGCCTAACAGAGACCTCTGTGCAGAATCTCACCAGGCTATAGTCCAGGTAATGGTCAGGGCTGCGGTCTTCTCTGCAGTCTCATCAGCGTGCAAACTCATGGCTGCTGGAAGAACTCACTTCCAGGCCACTGCACCTGGCACTGACAGCAGAATTTATCATGTCCTTCCTTGGAGGACTTAGGCCATATATGTGTGGCCTATAACTTGCTTCTAGCCAGTGAGAAAAGTGATGGAGTACAATTCCCATTCTTAGTTTTATGGCACAGATGAAAGAACTTTGCAGACGTAATTCATTAATTACCTCTATCATTGATTTTAATTAAAAGAGAATACCTTTGGTGGGTCTGTACGAATCAAGTGACCCCTTAAAATGAGGTCTAGAGATTAGCACTTCGAAGCAGCAGTCTTTCTTACTGTATTGCTGGTTTTGGACTCATAAGCCACATAAGTTTTGCAGTTGCAAGGAAGTGAGTGCCACATGTTCTCTTGCTTTGGGAGAGAGGAAGACTCTCCACCTCCCCCGGCCTCGAGGTAACTTTCGGATCAGTACCAGTCCCTTGGTCTCAATGGGATGATGCGATTGAGAGTGGAAGGGCTTAAAATTCATCTCCTTGTTCTGATATTCCCAGGTCCACCTCAGTTAATCACTCATGTATTTTCTATTGTACCACTTTTCTGCCAATAAAACTAGTTTTTATTTTAGTAAGTACTAAATTATGGAGCAGAAGCTCTAATACTGAAATCTTATAAGACAGAAAATGCGAGTCCACATTAGGCATCATTAGGATAACACTGTATTATTAATGCCTTCCGGGGAGGCTTCCCATCCCCAGGACTTGACTATTTGTTAAAGCAGCACAGTTTTTGTTTTTGCTTATTTCGAGCATAATCATATTATGCCATTGTTTAAGAAGCTTATGTCACTGTTTAAGAATCTCTATATGAGAACATCCAATATGGTTCTTGATAATTTAGATCTAACTTTCTGTTTGCCTCTATCCTACTACTTACCTCAATCAAAATATACCATGTTCCTAAGTGCATCGTTTTTAAAGTTCACAGCTCCTTATTTCACAGAGTACTCTTCTGTCAACTTGGAATGGGTTCTCATCTAATCCACTGGTAAACTTCAATACTTGTATGAGATTTGGCAAAAGGTAACCTGTTAGTCTGTTCAAGTTGCTATAACACCATGAACTGGGGCATTCATAAATGATAGAAGTTTAGTTCTAACAGCCCTAGATTCAAGTCACTGGCAGGTTGAGTGGTGTTGGGGCCCACTTGCTGGCTCACAAATAGAGCATTCTCTCTGTGTCCTCGCATGGTGGAAAGAGAAAATGAGCTTCCTTGGGCCTCTTTCATAAGGGCACTAGTCCAATTCTCAAATGTTCTACCTTCATCTTCTAATCACCTCTGAAGTCCTCACCTGCTAATACCATCGCCTTGTTGGGCAGACTTCTGCATATGAATTTTTGCAAAGCCTTCTCTAAGTCCACCAGTTCTACCATGTATGTGACCCTGCACTCCTCAAATACCTCTGATATTGGTTATTTTACACAAATATATTTATTTATATCTGTGAGTTTCTTAAATGCGGGGACCATGTCTCAAGATATATCACCGGTGTCAAACATGGAGACTAATTTATGATAGATGCTTCATAAATAATAAATAATTGAGGAACTGGATGACATTTGCTTTGCTGAGATACTTTCAGCTACTATAAACCTATTTCCATCTTTAAGTAAGACAAGACCATCTTTTGTCTTAACTACATTCCTTTTTCTGAACCATGGAGCCCATCTATCATTGCTTATTTCATAAAATTTCTCAGAGGGATATGTCATTTTAATGTAAGTTTTTGTTACATGATTTATCTGATTTTCCAGATAGAAAGATTACCATTATTTACATTGGAAATATATTTTTTTCTTAGAAAACTATAATGTAGTTGACTCCATGTTTCCAAAAGCATTAAAATCATTCTGATAATGTACACTTATTTCTAATTTTCTTTTCCTTTATATTTTAGCAGGCCGTTATATAAGACTTAATTTTTAAAATAGCAGCAAAAGCTTTAGTGATCTCTATTCTTTACAAAAGTCAAAGCAATATAGATTACGGCTATTCTTTTTTCTAGAACTGAATTTTTTTTCTTCACTGCCTTAGCTACTTTCTGCATCAGTGCTGTGTAAGGTTGGGAATAATGTATTCTAGAGCCTGAAGGGAATGTGACCTTTCCAAGTATTAGAATCATTGTACCGGGTGAATACTACTGACAGAATTCCGACTTCTGGCAAGTGGTTCACAGGCGCTGGAGCGAACTCTCACTATTCTGTGTAGGTGAGTGTTCTATGGCATAGTCCTCCTTACTTAGAAAAACTAATGAAGTATAGTAGGAGGGCAAATATGCTACAGAGAATCAACATCTATTCCAGAGTCAAAGATGTAATTTTTGCATTATCCACTCTTTTGTCTCTCAATCAAGTTTATTGTTTTTCTCTGTCCTATTAGCACAGGCTTCTGTGTTCTCTTTCATTAACACGTCTAATCAGTTGACCGTATAAAGTTAATAATAGATTTCAGATTTTCTTCTGGAAAGCACATAGGCACACGTGAAAGGAAGTATTATTAACTAAAATATCTCAGTTCCTAGTGATTAACATTTTGACAAGCTGTTGTCTTAAAGGGAAGATTTTGATCATATATTGCATAATTTCAAAGCATTTTTAAAATATTTCTTCCTGATCTGAGTGCTAAGTAAATAATATCTAATTTCATTCGCGTTTGAAGCAGACCTTCAGCCTTCTTTTAGTTTTCTGAGCACATTCCTAGTCCACTGTTGTGCTGTGGACCATTAATTTGCAGCTGAATTTTGTTTCTTGTATTAATTATGATCTAGAATATGGTAACATTATGGAATTATGTCAACTTCCCCAGCCAAGCATTTGCTATGTATTAACAATACAGTTACTCTGAAGTTGTCATTTAGAAAGTTGAAACTAGAGTTTTAAATTCAAAAGAAAATGAAATCATTTTCTTGTCTCCGATTTAATGTGTTCTCTTTTGGGCAATCATTTCCCATACATTAACATTTATCTTAACATTTATTGAAAATCAGATCCCTATTATTGGGTAAGAACTGCTGTCGTAGGTTTATTAAGCCACCTTAGCAACCATAGGCATATGAGTTACTGTAGTTGGGGTTCTAATTATTATATTAATTTATATTAGTATATATATCTATTATTTAATTCATATTATATATTAAGAAAATATAAAGGTATTTATGAACATTAAATAAAAATTAATGATGTTGTTAAATTTGCTTGAAATGCCAGATGGAGTAAGTTTGTTTATTCATTTAGCAAATACTCGTTTATAAAATGTTAATGACCAGGCAAGATACTGGGGATAATAATGGAAAGACAGGCTCCCTTCCCCAAAAACTTTGTGGTGAGCAAACAATTGAAATAGAATATTATTTTATATCGAATATAAGCCCCAGATAGGAGCATAGGAATTTGTCTGGGAGTCAGAGATGGTTTCACAGAATGAGTGATGGTTGTCTTATGACTTGAAGAAGTGGTCAGATGGCTATTGAAGGAATATGGTGAGAAAAGGAAGAGAGAAAGAGGTAGAGAGAGCAGAGCCTTTGAATCCAGAGAAATGTAGACTGAAGTTCCTGTTTTGCTATGATGTTAGCTTTTTTGTCACTGAGACAAAATGTCTGATAAAAACAACCCAGAGGAGGAAGCTTTGGGCCATGGTTGGAGAGGTTTCAGCCACGGTCAGCTGGTTCCTGGTTTCTGAGCTCGTGATGAGGCAGAACATCAAGGTGGCAGGGTGTGGCGTAAGAAGCTGCTCGCCTCAAGGGGTTCAAGCAGCAGTGAGAGAGAAAGAGAAAGAGAGTGCAAGTGAGCCCGCGCCCTTCCTCTCTCTTCCACCTTCGCTCCATCTTGGCCCCCAGCCTACTGGTCGATAGCTTCTGAGCAGGTCTCCCCGCTCAGCTACTGACCCGCAGGCCAACTGTCCGTGGAAGCATCCTCACTGACACACGCAGACACACCCAGAAGTGGGCTTTACTCATCTACTTGACAAGATTAACGGTCAGAGCTACTTACTATGAGCACATGGTAAACACGAGAGAGACTCCTTTTTGTTTCCTTTGGGTGAATGTGACTGTCACTACCTGACTTCGTGCATAGTAGGCACTTTGAGCCTCACAACAGCCTTATAGGTAGATAGGACACATAGTATTGCCAACATTTTAAGGATTAAAGTAGGCTCACAGTGGTTATAAAGTTTGCTTAAGGTAACATGACTAATAAGTCAGAGGCAGACCACAACACAGATACCAGGTTTTCCTTATTCCTTTAATTGTTCAGTCAATAGATATTTCTTGAGCATCGGCTAAGTGTCAGCCACATAACTGTACATGGGTGAAACTGTGGGGCACAGATAGACTAAGTCTCAACCTTCTGAGAGCTGGAGTCGGTCAGAGAAGGCTGACTGTATCCGAGTCATTTCAGCAAGCCCTAGAGTGCATTCAAGTGCCTTGGGGGAGTGTGTGGTGAGAAGACAGTCTAATCGAGGGGATCTGTGAAGTCCTGTGAGAGGAAATACTGTTTTTGCTGAGACCTGGAAAGTGAGCAGGAATTCTGTGACTGGAGAAAAGGGAGGATTGTTCTAACCAGTGGGAGGTTCATCAGAGATGTAAATGAGAACATGCTATTTTCAAACAACTAAAACTAATCCAGTATCAGAAATCCAGAGGAAAAGAATGGCAAGAAGTGACTGCAGAGATTGACAGAGACCAGGTTGTGGAGGGCTTGTCAAAGAGGCTGGATTTCATTTAAAAACCCTTTGGTGGTATGTTTTCTGCACCACGTAAAAAACTGTACCACCAGGCAAATCAAGTTCTCACTCTGCCTTATTCTCTGCTTATCCCAGACTGTGGACTACTTTTTTTTTTTTTTTTTTTCAGATTTCTCATGAAGTGTCCTGTAGGCTTGAGGTGGCCATAGTGGGACACTCCTACAGTTTTAAAAAGCATAATGATACTGGATTTGCATTTCTGCAATTCACTCTAGCAGGAAATGAGAGTGTCCTGAACAGCCTTTGCTAATAGTGTACACCAGACATGTTAGTGTCTTTCTACAGTGTCAGAATTTATTGAGTAACAGTAAATCCATGAGTTACCTCAGTTTTATCAGCCTTATTCTCATCAGACTCAGTATTCAGAGTTCACTTGGTGCCAATCAGGCAATGAGCCTGGCTATCACAATTTCTTTTATTCTAATCTTATTTACTAATATCTTTAATACTTGAGTCACTCCTCACACTTCACACAATAATACACATGTTAAAGGGTTAATAATGGCAGCAAGACTCAGAGAGGAAGAACAGAAAAGCGAGGCAGAGAGTCTGCAGAGATGCAGAGTTACCAGAAGCAGCTGGACAAGATCACAGACCAGGCAGAGCTTCTGAGGCATGGAGCTTGTTGAGAACACAGAGTTTGTCCAAAGCCTGAGGCTGAATGGCAGGAAGTTTAAGTGGACATCATCAAGCAGGGAGATCTAGCTGAGCTCGGTATAGATGATATAAAGGAAATATCACAACTCCCAAACTGCCAGATGTCATATATGCAGAGTTTGCATTCCCAGAATCAAAGCATGAATTGTAAGGAACAATGGAGGTAAACAGTGGGAAAACTTTATTGGGAGAGACAGCTCCTGAGAGACAGGAGGGGGACTGGCAGAACTGCCACAGACCCCACTTTCCAGAGAAAGTTTTATAGGACAAAATCAGGAGGTCGGTGCAGAATCATGGGATACAATATGGGACAACACTGTAATTATAAATTACAGTACAAGTATAGCTGGTTAGGTAATGTTGGTCCAGTGGAAAGGTAAGTCATGTAGCAATTGTACATGGAAAGAACAAGGACCTCTTTAGGGAAAGATGAGTCAGGAGGTCCTGGTCACCCACCTAGGTGACTGATACCTGTCTAAACTTTATTGGAGCAGGTGATACCAGCTATAGTATATTGTTTATCCCTTGGGGAGACATGCAGGCGTGGTCATTCCATCTTTATCTTGAGGCCTGACCTTCAATGGATGCTTCTCCAGCCACAGTTGTAATGTATTCTCATCCTCTGCACTGACTCCCTCGAGGGCCCAGCCCTGTCTGACTGCATATAATATTTCTACCTAACTTAGCTGTCTATAATAAGCTGAAGCAGAGGACAGAGAACCACAGCTCATGTCCTGTTGACCTTGTGATGCATTCCCCAGGTGGTCTGATGTGTGTGGTGCCATCAGACCCTGGTGTTTGGTGTTTCTCTTTTTATATGACCCAGGTGAGGGGTTTGCATCTTTTGTTAGTTTGGTGTGTCCAGTAAACTCACAGACCCATTTCTTCTGATGTAACTTAAAATGAACCTGTGATTTAGTTTGGGGGCAACTTTTTATTAGCAGAATTCATTTATCAGTTTATGCCTTCTGACTGTTCCGTGCAGGTGGAAATTGTTTTTGTTGATAAATTTTGTGTGTCTGACAGGTGGTTACCTGTTAGTATACACAAGTTACCTAGTACCTCTGCCTCACCTTCGGCACTAAGAAGCGGAGCAAACTGCTCTTTTGTAAAATGGAGTCACTCCAGACAGAGCACAGACCAAAACTACTGTTCTCTACAACATGGGGTAACTCACAGCAAGACACAGCCTGCTCTGCACAGGCTCCAGAGCATAGGCGAGTCCCTGGCAGCTTAGATCAGACTGTAGCTCTGTGGAAGGAGAGAAGGGGAAGATGTAGAATTTCCAGGACTTCTGACTGAGTGTGGAAGCTGCATGGGCAGCAGCATGGGCGTCACTTTCCTAACATGATCAGGAAACTGTAGGAACCTCAGGTACTCTACGGAAAACTTCAATGTTGAGAAAAAGCTACTGTAATTCCCATGGTGGGAATGTGTCAAAATCAGCCCTACTAGAGGGTGCAATAAAAGCATTTCTATATCCTTTCTACGGGTATTTCTGTGGGCCACCAGGCGTGACATTACACTTAAGGTAATTGTTCTCTCCCTCCTTTTCTTCCTTCCTTTTTTTTATTTCCTTGCTGAAAAAGCTACTTTCCCTTTTATATTTTCATCTCACTTCTTAGGCTTTATTTCCATCTGGCTAAATTTGTACTACAGGGACATTAGTAGTTACCTTACTTTAGTTTTAATTGAAAAGGGGGGAAAACCTGTAATTATGAGAAAGATTGGGAATGTGGGCACCTGATTCATTTCCCTAGGTAGCATGATGACTCACCCTCATTAAAGTAGTCTTGCTTTGAGATGCCTGATGCCTTATCAGTTTTGCATTTTCTCTGCCCTGTGTATGAACAATAAGATAAGTTTCTCTCATGGGTCATTCACTGCTCCCCATCTCTACTATGAGTCAGATGTTTTACATTTCAAAACATTATCCTGCCTACAATTTTCCTCTTTATAAATTATGCAGAAAACTTCTACCAACAACAGATTCTAAACAGATTTTTAGATTTGAATCTGTAAAACATGCTTTAATTGTTTTGCTATAGCTTAGTACTGTTTTGTGGCCAAGAATAATTAGGATGAAGTACTGTTTTCTTTGTTTGATCATCATTATTTAAACCTCAAGGTGTCTTGTTGGATAAAAACACAATTGGCTGTAAATGAATTCAAA
>RJWM01029578.1:0-24385 GCA_004363535.1 Dasyprocta punctata
AAGTGAAACAAGATTTTAGAAACACAAGTCAAACATGGAATTCCTAATATTTCATGAAATCTTAACTATACAATCATTAAAGTTACAAAGATGTTTTAAATGTTTATAGAAGCTAACACAAATAACATTTTTAAATGCAGAGTGAAATTCTAGCACCTTGCATGCTTGAACTGGACATTGTGTACATTCAATTACTTGGTCAAACAATTGGCAGGATTCTACTTATTTCCCACTTCTCATTATATACATAAAAAAACAAGATCTAGGCAATCAAAAGATTCCAGGAAACACTTAACTTCTCAAAAGGATTTTCACTGTTATAAATAATTGAATAAATTCCAGAACTGCTTTTAAATCTTTTTCTCTCTGTCTCTCTCTCACACGCACTGTTTAAAAGTATATGTGTTAAATTATAAAAGCCCAAATCATAGTAACCAAGGGAAGTTTTTAAAAACATGTTGCAGTAAGTCTTGGCAGATAATTTAATTCTGGGTAATAGAGCAAGTTATTTTTAAGACAATTCTCAAAATATGGCAGCATCCCAGCAAAGAAGCCCATAAACCATGTCTTCCCTGAATTCTCACATAGAAGACAGATAAATTTTTCCTCTAATAGGTAACAAGAATATTTACAGAACAGGTATGTATAAATGACTCAAATTGCCTAAAACCTAATATTTTCCTGATCATATGACTATAAATACTACTAAAGGTAAATGCAGTGGCAAATAAATATTGATGATTGCATCAGTCAGGGTTTACTAGAGAAACAGGTATAACACAAGATAAACAACTGTGTAAGATATTACAAGATTGGCTTACAATAGTCACCACAAAGTTGAATAAGGGAGCGTGCAGAGGGTGTCTGCAAGCTGGAGGGTGAAGGGTCCATCCTAAGGGCTGGAGCTTACTGCAGTGTCTTGAAGACCGCATCAGGAGGCCGATGGGTCTATGACAGAATACTGAAGAATCTACCACAGAAGGCTGAAGAGTCTACCACAAAGCTGAACACTCTGTGCCAGAAGCCAGGAGACCATGTCCAAGCTGAAGGTAAAGACTGGAGCTCCTCCTCCAAAGCAGTGATCAGTCCCTCCTCATTTGCCTTTTATAGTATGCAGACTGCTCCCCTGGGATGGGGGTAGCACTCACACCATCTGCCTGCCCTCCTCTTGCACAGGCTGAGGATGTTACAAACTAGGGACCCTTGCCCCCTACTGAATCACTTAAACTTCTGACCTCCTCAAATTGTCACCATGGGCAATATCCTAGAATGGTAACTGCTTGTTCTCTACACCCCAGGATGTAGAACTGCTGAGTTAATTATGCTTCTAGACTTCTCAGGTTGACACAATGTATGAGCCATAACAATGATGGAACTCATGCAAATTCTAAGAAAACTGCAAATAAATTAAAAAAAAAGCTAGAAACCCTCTTTAATTAATATAAAAGTCCTGAATGGAGTTGGTGGGTGTAGTGGCAAATATTATCACACGGTACAACCCAGAGTGGTGTACAGTATAGATTACTGGATAACGTGGAAGAGCCACAAGCCAGAAATGTAAAGAGGAAAGATCATTTTTCTCTAGAACACATTGGAAAAATGAGAAGTTTATACTAGCTTTAAAATAAAATGTCCTGTATATATATTTCAGTTTTGTGTGTGTGACCCATGGAGGCACATTATTTTGCATGAATTTGTCACATTTGATTCCTGGTACTATTATTCAGTACTAGTGTAATGGAGAATGACTGTTTCCTCATCATCTGAGGTAATGAATAAAAGAACACCTGATCATTATAGTGTACTCAAGATGATTTGGTGATATAAAAAGTATGCTGTGCTTACAAAAGAGCCCTGCACTAAATAATTGCACAATAAATACTACCTGATTTTATGTCATACAAATAACATATGAAACACTGACTCAGGAAATACATTTGTATATTTTAACTTACGTATTTTATTACTTTGGTAAAATTATGTACAGTATAGAAATATATTAAGCACAATATTAAAGTAAATGTACATTTTTCATCTAACATTTTTATACAAATGCTTAGTGTAGTGCATTTTTAAACATCAATTCTATTTAGTTTATTATTATTTTTCATTCTATTTATAAACTAATACAACAAAAAGAAAACCAATAAATGCTTTGTGTGAAGTGATCAATGGAATATCAAACTTGGAGAATAAAAATTATTATTTCTTATATGAACAAGAGGGTCTATTATTGATGTGATATACACATAGTTGTTACAAGAATGCTAATCAATCTTATGTGAATGAATATATATAAATTGGATAAAGGCATCTTTTATAGATAGATGACTAAATTTCCATCATAATGATTCAAGTGTATTACATGCATGGTCCAGACTTACCACAGTCACTTTATATTTTATATTTACTAGAGTTTTTGAAAATTACATATAATATCAAATCAGCCACATTACATTCCTTTACTGCAGAATAACAAACCAGACACTCATAGACACACAGATGCACATGCAGTGCACACACACACAGACACTCTCATCTGTATACTATTTTGGACTTTGAGGTAGAAATAGGTCTATGTTAGTAATGTGGAGTATAGATAAGATAAACATATAATTTATCATCTAACTCAGAACACTTTGAAAGTCAAAAGAAGTTTTACTTAAAATTACCTAAGGGTAACAGATAAAAACTAGACTATCTAGGCAAACCAGACTGTGTATTCACTCAAAGGGGAATATGGGAAAGTGTTAATCAGCTTGTACTAGATTAACTGAACTTGTTTTGATCTGAATCCTGCCACTAAGCTTTTACAACCGGCTGAGTAAATTTATAATCTGCATAATCTTGGATTTTCTCATTTGGATCAAGGTGCAGATATTGCCTTTCAAAGAATTGTTATGGTTGACTGATGCAAAAATGTATATGGTGTAATTCTTTTGTCATATTATAATGCAGTAACGTAAACTAATTGTTGTATTACTACCAATAGGCTTAATGGTTAAACAATTTGTTTTCTAGTGATAAACACCATATATTAACTTGCATGTTCTGATGATAAATATGGTGAGTTCTAAAAATAATTACAATTTAACACGTGCTTTGAACTGGAATTATGTCTGTGTGCCTTCTGTTTTTATTTTTATTTATATTCATTTGTATAAATAGTTTCTTCTTAGATTGCCACTTTCCTTAAGATAGGTAAGTTAATGTATTTTCATTTAGTTTTTTCTAATACTGACCACTGTGTTTTGGTCTTAAAAAGGATACATGATATGACATAATATTTATATTTAAAACTGAAAAATAAAAGTATACCACTACATGGTGGGTTACATTTCTATATCCAAGTGTGTCAGAATGGATTGTGATTTTAGGCACACAGTTAATGGTACACTTTATTTTAATATATTGTCAGAGTCACTTGAATAAAAGTATCTTCCTGTGCTCTTGGCTTCTTCCTTCTGTTTCCCCTCCCCCACTCTTTCTTCCCCCTTTTTCTGCCTTCATTCCTTCCCTTCCTTCTTTCTTTTCTTTCTTCTTATTGGACTAAGGATTCTGATCCCTTAACATTATGAATGTCTTTAGTTTATAAGTTCCAACTATGTCTTACTTGCCTTCTGTGACCCCTGACATGACAGTAGAAGGTTGGCTTGTATTTTAAAACTCTTCAAACTGACATCAATTTGTTTGCTGACTTTGGATTGGATTTATCATTTATATATGTGTGTGTTTAAATCTTCATAATTTCTCTAGATTTTTCTTGTATTTTCAAGCAAAAGCAGTTTGTGTTAGGGTTTACCAGGGAAACAGATTTAATAAAAAGGATATGGTATATATATGTAAATGTATTGTCTCTTACAAGGTATGTACATAATATAATCTCAGCCTGAAGAGTGAGGGTGAAGAATGCACCATTCAACGTGGAAGCCCAGGATCTTACTGCAGTCTGGTGTAAGTCAATATCTAGAGGCCAAAGGGATGCATTGGAAAGTTGGAGTCTGCACTGGCAGTGTAGAAACGGACATCCAAAGATGACGGTGAGGACTAAAACTTCTCAGAAGACTCAAAATGCAAAATTTCCTCTCCTTTCCTGTTTTATTCCACCCAGGCCACAAGCTTATTGGTTGGTGCCACTCATATCCAGGGTGGATCATTACCTTTTCAGTAAGTCAGTCATCCATACCTGCAGGAAACTGTGCTAAACCAATCGTGTGGGCATCTCTTATTCAAGCTGACCCCAGAGTTAACCATCACAATTGTTGAACAGGAGATAGTGATAATAATTGACAAGTTTTTGAGTAATAAATAGTGGGTTTACTTTCTAAAATAGGACAGAGAAAATTATAGCCCAGTTATTCAAGTTGATTTCATAATTAACTATTGCACTTAATTCTCTCTATTGTAATAAATTTAGCAACCCCTAAAGCAGACATAAAACTTTAAAACATGCATTTCATGATTTATAAATTCCATGTGCATACAGAAAACCTTGAGATTTGGGAGGAGATTCCATGTAACTCTGGATGTGTTCTAAAACTTGTACTCAGTATTCAACTGAATAAAGCTAGTTTCAAAATATGTGCAAAAGTTGTATATGCTGAACTGTGTGTTTAAGTGATTAAGAAGGTAAATGATGTAAGTGCATCTTATTACAATAAAAAATCAAAATAAAATGAAACAACAGATAAAATAGCTTTTTTAGATAGTTAAGAAAATTTGTAAGGATATAGATCAACTTTACTAACATGGTATCTAGAATCTTCAACACGCATGACGAAATAGTTACTTTTGAAATGCAATGCGACTAAGAACAAATTTAAATGTTAGTTTGCACATGAAAATTGCATGAAACATTTTCTTACTTTAAAGTTGTCTTATCATAGAATCCATAAATTATTAGGAATGCCAACAAATAACCCTTCTCTCATCATAGAAATCTTTTTAGTAATACTTGCAGAAAAAACCCCACCTCGATCCCTTTTGTGTACTTGTAGCCACAGACACTGTGTTACTTTATGAGAAATCTGACTCTATTGTTAAAAAGCAATGTATAAGAAAATTCAATGCTGTGCTTGCTATAATTGTATCCCCTACCTGTAAGTACTAGTTTCAGATTTTGTATCCTAATAGGTAATTCTTATCTCCACTTTCTTTGATGTTCTGGCAAATACATGGGATGAACTACGATCGCCCATTAGTAATTATTTTTGTTTTATTTTAAGATGAAAGAAAATGACCTCAGTACTTTTCATATCTTGCCAGGTTTTCCAAAGCTTTACTTAGAGAAATGATCACAGTGGATATGACCTAATTTATATGCAAGTTACAGTAGGATTGCTGTAAAATTTTATATGTCATACTGAAATCAATCAACCCTAAATTAATGTTATTTTGCATATATTTAATCATATACTGTGTTTGCATTTATTACAAAGTCTGTGAAACATGGTGTATGTATATTTAATGTGTTATATACTTGTGGGGCGTGTGATCCAAGGACTCAGGTTGCATTGTTACTTACTAAAATCACACAGCTCAGTTTGGAAAATAAGTGGTTCATTCACTACTCTGCTAGTCTATTCTGTCCCCAGACACATTATGACTTTTGCTCATATTCTATTCCATTTAAATTATCAAACAAAACTCTCAGAAATCCTTCAAAAGATGAATTTCAGAGCCCATGATCTCAGAGCCCAAAGCAAATGATAATCAGGACATATATAATAAAATATGAGAACCTTTTTTTGCAAGAGAAATGTGAAAGATGCATTAATAATCAAAACTTGCATAAAATTCACATGCTGAAAGCTTTAAAGGTGATAAAAGAAAGGCAGATTCTTTATTTGACAGAACTATAAGGTAATGAGAAGGAGACTTGGGAAAACGTATTAAAGGGAAGGGGTTGACAAATATTCGTGGTTCAGAAATTATGTTTGGTATATTGTTTTCATCCCTGTATCTTATTTACACACACTGTTGATTGCATTGATTATAGAGTAATTTATACTATACGTGGACAAGTATAAAGTAATTAATAAATTAAAATCATATTTCAGAGCAGAGATGTTTCAGTTGCTAGGTCACATTTTCTGATGTTTAGTCAGCTGAATCTACCCATTTTTGATAGACGAGTGTGGTAATCATCAACAATGATAGTGGAGTCATATATTTCTTCTCACTATTCTACCATATATGTTGTCATGCTCTGTAGTGTGATGTTCGGTGCTCACATGCCATTACAGCTTTTAAATTTGCTCTATGACTCTTCTTTTACTTAATCCCCAGGTTTTTTATTTTTATTTTTGCTTTTATTAGTACATGTTTCCAGTACACATGGATTGGATTAAAACTCAGCATGATCATCAGCAAGGTCCTATGTCTTCCAGGAATGAATGGTTCCCTGGACATTTTCAAGGTACAAAAGAACCTTTCTGTCTCAAGTAGTCATTTAAGACTAGTCCTACTGTCTTCTTTCTTCACCATTGTAGTTTTCCCTCTTGGTGTACTTTGACCAAGCAAGCCATATTGCTGAATACAAAGACAAGAAGGAATAGGTGTCTGCAAATTTAAGGCAAAGAAAGAGATGTGAATAATTGAGACTAATAAAATGCAATCTACCTTAAGGTAACTTAACAATCCAATGCTACTGTATGTCTCTGCTTGACTTGGTTTATAATTCTCTCAGTAAATTGGTCCAAACTTGCATTTTACACCTTAAGTTTCATATGCTTCTTTGTCATATTGATTTGCTTCCTACTTCGCAAATAAAAATGTTAGTTAGGCATGTATTTGCACAACTTTATGTTCTTACTAGCACCTTTTTTTTTTGTTTTGTTTTGTTTTTGCGGCACCAGGGATTGAACTCACAACCTCGTGCCTGCCGGGGCAGGCGCTTAAGCCACTGAGCCAAACTCCCAGCCCTGGTTTTTTGAGGCAGGGTCGCACTATGTAGCTCAGGCCGGGCTTGTGCTCGCGTTGTAGCCCAAGCCGGCCTCGGACTCACAACGCTCCGCCTACCTCAGCCTCCTGAGTGCTGGGATTAAAGGCGTGCGCCACCACGCCCGGCACTACCACCTTTTTGTATTACCTAAATTATTTTTATGCTTTTGTTAGTCTTCTGTTCTCAAAAGAAAAAAATCATTTGTCTTTAATAAAATTAAAGGCTACTGTTTAAAAATGAGAGAGGAAAGTTTGTCTAGATTCTCAGAATCCTTTATTTTTGGGGTGATAACAACAACAGTGACATATTATTAAGGTCAATGGAACTTTTTCCAGGTTTACCTTCCTTAGCCTTTCTGAAAACATTTTCACTTTGAAACCCAGCCTCTGCAATGGGGCCTGCATTTTCTGTACCCTGAGATATTGTTTTTCTCTGCTTTTTCCTTGAATGTTTCATGTAAGGTGATCTTGAATATCTTTAATGTAATACATAATATCAAGGTTTATGTTTCCCTGGTGAAACTTCTTTTTTGTTTGATTTTGTTGAAGACACCATACTGTCAACCCAAGGCATCCTGTTATCTTCTACATATATTCCTTATTTCTATATTACACTCTTCTGAATTATTTTCTTCCTCATGAATGCCTCAAGCATTTTATCTTTATTTTACCTGGGTAGAAATGTTTCCACAGTGAGGTGAGTAGTGCTACAAAATGCAATTTATTTGGATTCACATTCTCCAGGGGATTGTCCTACTACTGTGTTTTGGATTATTTTGAATTCTACTGTGAGTTATAATAACAATTTATCTGTGAAATAAGCCATCTCTCACCACAAAAGATTGATAGAATAAAGAAATGTCTGCCACAGAAAAATAATACAGCCTATCAGATCATAAACTTTCAACATATTATGTGAAATTCAGCATTATTTTTCATGATTCAGTTGCACAGTGTTCAAGCACAGAGTGTGTAGGCGACCATGGGATGCTGTGTAGGGGCGGATGCAGTGCAGTGCCGACTGCATGCCACACACAGTTAGTTGAATAGAAACCTGTGTGTATCAGAGGTTCCATATGCTCTGAATTGGAAGGTAAAACAGAGTGACTGATGGTCATAATACTTCAACTTACCTACATATGCATGCCTGTAAAGACAGGCATTTATTTTCATTAAGCAGACACGTACATTTTCTTACTTAATTATTTAATGTGGGCTTGTTGTATTAGTTTTAATGTTACAATAAAATATATAAACATAAAGTTTTGTTAATTATGTACATTAATGCTATTATAAATCATATATGCAGCCTAAAACAGTTCCTCTTTACTCAGTGAGACCCAGACAAGCCAAAAATTTGGCTACTCATGATTTAATTGTAACACTCTTACCATCTACATGGTAACTCTGCTTCTAGAATTATCTCCACTATCACACACCTCTTCTCTAAGCAGGCTGAACTTTCAAGCATAGAATTTCTGGTTTGCATTGGCCATTTTCCTGTAGAAATTTGATTTTGAGGGGGTAGGTTTTCTTAGCAAATCATTATTTCTTGTGTGCTTTCAAATCTGTGACTTACATATATATTACATGTGTGTATAATCAGGTATTCAGTAAGAAGTTTAGAAGCTGTATTCTCAGCAAGTATTAATCTCTACCATTTTTCCATATCTAATCTCAAGAAAAATTAAAGGAGCCCAAGAACATGTAAGCAAGAGCTCAGTAAAAGATACTCACTTGTGAATGAGAGAGCAATAGCTTCAGCAAAATATGAAAACAATGTAAAATTCAAAGAACCTGGGTATTCAACTGTGAGCACTCATGTTTCCTGTAATTTCCATAGTAATATTAATCACTTTTTAAACTGCTTTTCTAATCTGGGTTTATTCAGTGCCTTTTGCTTTTCATGAAGATTTTCAGTCACTCATAGAAAACTATTGAAAAACCAGATATAATTCCTTTAACCTGAATTTTCTTGGAACTTCTCAGGTCATGTATTCACTGATAATCACCAAGAATTCTGTACCATCATCCACAATCAGTTGTCTGCACCTTTACCAGGTTTTCTGCAAGATCCTGGATAGGGCAAACTGAGTAGAACATATCCATCCCTCATTTACCACACCCCAAACCTCTACTCTATCTATCTGCATAGATCAAGACTGGATACTTTCAGAAGAGCAGTTGAGAATGTGAGAATAAAGGTAGACATTTTGGCTAATTTCACATCCTCTATTGCTTTGAGAAAAGCAGTCTTAGTATCTAGTGCTTTAACTCATATTTTTCTTAAATTTCAGCCAGGTGTTAGGACAGATGGGATAAAAGCTGTGAAACACACACACACACACACACACACACACACACACAAACGTATGTTGTTGTTGTTGTTTCTGGTGATACTGTTAGAGAATGGGGAGGAATTTACCAAGCATCTGCATAATTTATTATTTTTCTTCCCTGCTGGTCTTTTCCCCAAATTCATATGTTGAAGCCCTAAGCTCCTATGTGACAGCTTTTGTAGGTCTGACCACAGGGAGGTAATTAGGTTTAAATTGTATCATGAACCTGATATTCCCATGATGAAAGTAGTCCTCTTGACAAAAAGAAATACCAGAGAGCTCCCTTCTCCTAACCCGTGACAACATAACAAGAAGACTGCCTTCAGAAAACTGGGAAGAGAGAACTCAGCAGACACCACAATGCTGGCATGCTAGACCTAGACTCTTAGAATTGTGAGGAGATGGATCTGTGTCATTTAAATCACTTAGCCAGTAATTTTTTAAGCTTTCTTAGAAGACTAGGATTTCTGTCCATTTAATGAAGTGAGAGATTAGACTGATTTTTTAAATCTTTGTAACACTGAGCAAAGACAATGCCTGGCAAAAGATATGTGCTCAATAAATAACTGACAATTAAACAAGTACAGGTTTTAGGCCAGAGAGACAAAAACTGTCTCATTTCTCAAGTAGTCAGAAACTTGTTGTGGATAATATTTGTAGTAATAAACAGTACTGATTTGGAAAAAAACATCTTTGACTTACTGATGATCCCAGCCATAGCAGTAGGAATCTGACTAAGAATTAGGACTTTGGCCATCTCCTGATCTCTTCATGTATTAGAAAGGACACTAACATAATAGAATTCCTGATAAATACTGTCCATCTGTAAGGATTAAAATGTAAAACAAAAGAAAATAATAATTTGGTTACATTCAAATAGGTCAAACAATCTCTATGTGCCTACAGAAGTGAAGTTAGAGACCCCTATTTAAAGCACCTGTTCTTAAAATGCGGCATAATGACATATATTACCTGGCTCCTTCTATTACCTGAATGAAAAACCATTTTAACACTGGCTACCTGTATGTGATTTCTTTCCTGTTGCTTCATTTCTAATTTCTATCTCATGGCCCAGAACTTCTGTATTCTTCAGTAGCAATTTATTTTTTAATCCAGACTTTTCCACTAGATGATAGTGGTTCTATGCTTTATTGCTCATGGACCAATCTCAATTCATTCTCACTTATCAGGCCCCTATTTACCCTGGAGAGTGTTCAGTATTCATTACCGTGGTTTGCAGTCTACTACCTGGACTTGTGGTTTTTAGGGATACTCATGAGTTGAAATATAATTCAAACTGGAATGGAAAAATAAATCAAAATAAAAACTCTTTAGATCTGAGCCTGCTGCCGTTTCTTGGATTAAAAAAAGAGGAGATGATGCACATATTCAGAAAATGCTAAGATAGAAAGAAGGGATTTGCAGGTAGAAATAGTATGGTAGACTTTATTGATGGGTTGTATTTTTGTGTATTTTGCTTTATTTTGTAGTGGTGGAATGTATAGAAAAGCATTTTTCATCTCACGCAAGGTCAATTTCTGCAAGACAACTTTCTGTCCTGGCAGTAGAAAAAGTTAATTATGGATGACCAATCCAGAAAGGTAGGATCAAAGTTATTTACAGGCCTTGGTAGAAACAGTGCAATGAAGGAAAATATGTAAAGACATGACAATACAAATAGTTTGTTGGCAAGAGAATGGAAAATTGCGCAGGATGTCCTCAATGCCTATGTTAAGTAAGGGCCAGCGTATCTTAAATTTTAAGAAATCGGAGTAGATGAAGAAAGTATTGAAATATAGAAGATTTCTCTGAGGCAAAGGGTGCCTGGAACTGACCAAGGACAACCAAGTAAAGAGAACATTTTTAGGAAGCATTACAGGATTAAACCCAAGTGGCATGAATTTACTGCCATGAATTTAATGACACATATCTCCAAATAATTGTGTAAATCTTCATAGCAGAAACCAGGATTGTGATTAGAGAAAGGAAACAGCTGGAGTGTTCACTGGTTATATGTAGAGGATATATGCCAAGAGAGTTGAGAATGCTAACAGATTTCATTTGAGGTAATACATTGTGGAATATAGGATAGATGGCAAGAAAGGAAAACCAGAAGAAGATGGTCCTTTCTGTGCTTGGTTCCTTCTAAATTTTAGCCACAAACTTAAAGTTATTTCTGGTCATATTATTAATTATTTCCTGGAACCCACTCTTATTGATTCATATTTCTAGAGTTTTTAAATTGTATGCATCTGCTAATATTGCTGTAATGAGCATAAAAGACATTTCAGATAACACAACACTTTCTCATAGTTTTAGTGTTACAAATATTTTATAAAATACACCTCTGGCATATACACAATAAGTCACATATAAGAATATAATGGTATTAACGTATCCAACTGGTAACAGAAAAACTCATTTTAAAACTTCTACCTTCTGCTGTGATGATCTAGTCAATAGTTACTTCCATATGGGTTCTTGAAAATAAAAGTTTTTATTAGACTTGGTGGCAAGAAAATGCATGTTCAAAACCTGGATTATTTGGTATTATATCAGTTAACTCCAAGATATATACATTACATCCATATTCCTAGGACTTTTCATCGTTTTCATGGTATTAAAACTTGAAACAATTTTTGAGAAGTACTGATGGTATGCTTTCAGAAAGTTAAGCTATACTGGGGAGACAACTTCCTTATGTTCTTTAACATAAGTAACCTTTAGGAGAGGGTTATTTTCATTCTAAAAAAAAAAAGGTCAAATACGCAATTAAACAGGTTAAATACCCATTAATGACAATCTTTACTAATAAAAACTGCTTTGAACTCAACTAATATTTTATATAATGTTAATTCTATATGAGCAAATAATAATAAATATTCCATTAGGTAAAGTAGATGGACCAAAAGCTACATTTTTCCAAAGAAAGAAAACTTAGCCTTCAGAATCACTTTTTTCTTTTTGCTGGAATTAGTATTTAATAATGGAGAGTAAATGAATGGGGATAGTAATACTTTTACCATAAAAATCAACCTTTGGAATTTTATTCACACCACGTTATCAAGTCAAGTGCTATGTCCTGAAAATTTTACGATTGTTCGTAACAGCCTGTAGTTAGACATACCATGATAAACCTGATTAAACTTCATGCTTCAGAGTAAAAATTGAGTTGTATAGGAAGAAAAAGTTATTTTCTATTAACAGAGTCTAGTGTTAGGTCTTTGTTTTTTCAACTCCTGGGAATAGTACATCATCTTAAGAAACCCAAATAGATCATTATAGATGAAAGAAAAGTAAACTGATACCAAGTCTTTTCTCACCTGGACCTCTGAGAACAAAAAGTCCTGAGTTTGCAACTTGTCTCTAGCAATTATTTCTTGAAATGCTTTGACAAATTTATTCAGACTTTCTAAGATCTTTTTTCCTTTAAGATACTAATACAGAGCCGGGCGTGGTGGCACACGCTTTTAATCCCAGCACTCGGTAGGTTGAGGTGGGCGGAGTGTTGTGAGCTCAAGGCCGGCTTGGGCTACAACGCGAGCCCAAAGCCAACCTGAGCTACACAGTGCGACCCTGCCTCAAAAAACCAGGGCTGGGAGTTTGGCTCAGTGGCTTAAATGTCTGTCTGGCAGGCGTGAGGTTGTGAGTTCAATTCCTGGTGCAAAAAGTGTGATTACTGTGGAAATAAATTAGATATGATTTTAAAATGCTTAGTGTTGGGCAAGGCATAAAAGAACTATTCCGTGAATGTTAATAATAATTAGCAGCACTTTCATAATTATTTTTGAAAGATGTCAGATGTATTTTCTTATCATGAGGAAGTAGCTACAAATCTAAAGATAATCAGCATCGTTAAAACAATATATTCAAGTCTAACTTGCTTGTAGGGTTTTATTAATGGGTTGGCACTCAGAAAATCAATTGCTTTTATTAGCCTTTTCTCATTTGTAGCAAATAAAATTATTATTGTATCCATCTGGAATGGTTTGATAATATGTCTTGCAGTTTTCAGTATTTTAAAATATTGGCATTAATTTAGTGAATAAATATTTAACACATTGTACTCCACAACACAGACTAATTAAAAGCTAAATATTAGATTAGCTAAATTATGCAAATTAAAAAATTTTTCCCATTATGAATGTAATTGAATTGAATTATACCAACTGTTTCATTTAGTAATGAAATAAACTTATTTATTATAAAAATGATTTCACATGCATATATGGTGGTACCTCAGTTTACAAATTAATTTGACTTACAATTTAAGGGAAGATGCCTGCATTTGTGTTTCTGTGAGGAGGATGGCAGTGATGATATTTGTCACTGCATGCAGAGTTTGTGAATAGAAACAAAATTTTGCCAAATGTTTTGGTTTGCAAACCAAATTGTTTGCAAAATTCGTGAACCGAGGTATTGCTGTAATTTTAATGATGTATAACGGTGAACAGTGTATGAGAGCTAAAACTGTCAATATTAATGACATACAGGATCATTCACAGGCTATTGCTTGCCTAATCTTCTAGGTTTACCTCTTGTCATTCTATAGAGATATTACTTTAGCTCCAAGCTCAGAAGCTCCAGCTGGTCTCCAACTTTAGTCTTGTAAATGCTATTTCTGCATAAGCAATTCACTATACTATGTTTTCTACTTTCCTTTGCTGACTCTTCTTATGCTATTTTTCAAGAATCAGTTAATCTGCATTTTCAGAGTGTATCTTTTTATGAACACCATATCATCTCTAGCCTCTTCTCCAGGCAATCTAGAAATACCACCTCTACATTAGTTAGAACTCAGCCAAACCTCTACTAGGTTCCATTTTTCTTGTTGCATTGTAAGTCAGCCTCTCCCAGTGCTGTAAGATCTTTATGAAAGGATTATGCTTCATGCTTTCCATTTTCCATGTCTGTACTTGGCTGAATAAAGACTTGATGAACAAGTGTACTATGAATGAATGAACAAGAAAGTAAGTGGTGGGTAGCATTTTGGATCTTGAATTACATCAACATGAATTCATCAGTCTATAGATCAATAGAAATTCTTCAGATAAAGGAGATATTGTTTTCAAAAGAAACATCTCTCTAGTTATAATTAGCATCTAAACAATGCTTTAAAGTGATACTTTAGAGCTTAATACATGTTTATTCACTAAAATGTTTTCCTTTAATAAAACTAAAAGTAATTTAAGATACATGTTTTACTATATAATCAACATTATGTTATTTGCAAAACCCTGTTATGGAGGTAATTTAAAATATAGTCTATATTCTCAACAAATCAAAAACAATTATTTCAGATTTCATTTCAGTTCTTATCTATCTGGAGATATAAATTCATCATTATGTTGTAGAAGCAACTTCATATTCTGCTTTTTAGATTTAACTGCATTATTCATACAAATTGATCATATGACTTTATAGTCATGATATAACAATAGCTATAACATCAATTGGAAGGCATATACCAACTTATTCAATTTGGATTCAGCCATTATTTTACACTATACATAAAGCTTCAGAGGTTATTTTTAGCACTTCATGTTTTTATCACTGTCTCTGGTCTCAGCACTTAATATTATTTTTAATATATTTTGCATTTTCTAAGTAACACAATGCTGTCTCATCCTAAACAGAAGTCAGGTTATCCCAAAGGTTAAATATCTTTCTGTCTTAACCCTCCTAACTCTCCTTTTGCTTACAACCTATTTTCATTTATCTTCCTTGCAAACATTTGAAGTCATTCAAAATTACTCAAATTGATGGCAGTACTTGAAAGTAGATGAAATAACTAAACTGGACAAGGTAAGAAAATTCTGTTTTTTTTTTTTTTTTTTTTTTTACACAGCGTCTCACTATGCAGTTCGGGCTGGCTTTGAACTCACATTGTAGCCCACGCAGGCCTCAAACTCACAGCTATCCTCCTGCCTCAACCTCCCGAATGCTGGGATTACAGCCATGTGCTACCACACCTAGCACAGAAAATTCTCATAATGAATATTTCTAGTGGAGGGTGGGAAGTGTTCCTGTCCCAAAACAAGGTGGAACAAAAGAAATTATCCAAGAATAAAGTACACATTTTTAACATTGTACAGTCTAACACAAATCAACATTGTATCACCTCATGTACAATATGAAAACCTTGCACACTTACAGGTATATTTCACTCAATTTCTTTTTAAAGTAATATATATTCTTTGTACTAAATCTAAACACATTATAACAAGACCATACAATGATTTTACCTTAAAGAAATTACCTTAAAGAATCATATACATTTGAAAGAAATTAAGAAAAAGAGAAAATATAGTTTTATTTTCATGCAAATATTTATCATTTCTGATGTACTTCTTGCAGTCTTGAAGATTTGAATTCCTCTAGTTTCATCTAAAAGAGTACTTAATGTCATTCCTAGAACTTATAAAGATAATTATACCTAGAGACGTGGTACTTCACACCATAGTATTTGAATTTACTATATATCTAGAAGAGATGATTGATGGAAGCAAATATCCACATTGTATTAGAAGGTCATAAATTGTGGATAGGAACTGTTAGTATAGTGTACTAATATAAAGGATAACTTTTTAACTGAGTCATTGATGCAACTCACAACTGCAGTACTAATTATACTGTTTGGTTATCAATTTAATTTATAAACATACACTATACTTGAAAAGACTTTGATAGGTGTCATCTATTTTTGCTCCCCCCAGGCCTACTCACTCCTTTCTTCACTTTGGAAGCTCTGACTCACAGTGAAACAATCAGCTTTCACTCTGGCTTCCAGTTGGTTTTGGCTAAGAGGAATCCAAGTGGGAGGTTGATGGAAGAAAGGAAAGTATATTTTCTCCTAGTCTCCTCCCTTTTGAGCCATGGTACCATGGCTGCCTCCTTCAGCGGTTCTTTCTCCAAGACTGCTCTAAGAGCCTCTTCTCTGTATCTCTTGGTTATGAGAGTGGAAGAAAAACACTGCCTCTTGCTTCAATAAAGGATGCAGTACACATGGGGCTTTCCCTGCAACATTCTCAAAACTTTGCAATTATTCCCTTCATTAAACTTTCATGATTTATCCTAATTTGAGTATATTCCATGTTTTCTGATGGAGCCACAGTTGTGAAAAGAAAAATTAGAGAAATTCATTTTTTGCTGTTAGTCTATTATATTCATATTGCTCCTATGCGTTCTACATAATTGAGACTATACTCATAAGAGAAATAAATCAGACTCGTAAGTGTAAGAATCACATTGTTTCCCACGTATAAAATACAGAAAGGGTAAATAAGTTCTAAAATGTACAATAGACATTGTGAAATGGAAAGAAATTTTTCAAAAGGAAAAAGGATCTTGGATGGGTGAAAGAGGAAAGTACAGCATGGAAAAGGAAAAAAATACAAGTTAGTTATACTGTTAGTGTCTTTTGGTTCATTAAAAAGAAAGGTTTGTGCAAATATCAGGTGAAGTTTTTATGTCCATTTCTTGTACCCTGAGTCAGCAGTTTAAAGATAACAACATATAATGTATTAACTATTGTTATTCTCTTATTTTGTTATGAAATTTTCTTTTTTCCATAAAATAAAAAAATTAACAGACTTACCTACATTATTTTAGTCCATCTATATGCCTTTATCTATCTATCTATCTATCTATCATCTATCTATCTATCTATCTATCTATCTATCTGTCTGTCTGTCTATCTGTAATCTATCACACATAGAATACCTTCTGAATATTTGTTTGAAAGTAGCTAGATACTTTTTCTTTCATTCCCTATTTTCAAAGGCAAATAATGAAAAAATCTCTTAAGCTTTAAAGCTGCAACCCCACAACATTCAGAGTTTTTATCATAATAGGAACATTGCAAATATTTGTTAAGTGTGTGAATAAATGTGAATAAGTGTGTAAATAGATGAATGAAGTTTCAACTCTTTGCAAGCTGTTGTTGCCTTCCATGTTCACAATATGTATTTATTTTCAGCTTTCTCATTTACTATTGATAGTAAATAAGAAGCAAGAAACTTTAAGAGAAAGAAACCAAAAGCCCTTATTGCCTTGTCTGTAGAAGTACTCTAAGATAATTAATCCTGCCCGTAGAAGTTGGGATCCATTAAACTGAAAGTCAATTAAACTGGAGATCACTGATATATAAATTACTTACTAGAGACTTGGAAAAATTGAGTGGAAGGTTGTGAATCTGTTAGGCAAACATTTTGGGAAGAAATTACAAGGACGAAGACTTTGATACACCTCATAGGAGAAAGAGAAGTTAACAAGTGATAATGATTTCTCTTCTCTTTTGACTTATTTAAGTGATTGTTATGTTAGAGATGTCACATGTTTTTGGGTTAGAAATTTTTGCCATTATGAATTATTATTTTAAGATTGGTTGTAATCTAATATGCCAGTATCAAATAAATCTACCTTAAATTTATCATTTGTATGTGTGCTTTCTTTAATTTTGTTCCGTTTTTTTGTGATTTCTTCTAGTTCTCTTATCAGCAGTGTATACTACCTTGATAAAACATTTATATTGTTTAGTCTTGGATTACTGCATACTTAATAGATGTTATATATTCCTTTAAGCCCTGGAAGATATAGGTAGATGCATCTTCCTCTGATACTTCACAACCTGTAGTTGTGAAAATACTTCGCCCCATACTGTAATTAAATAGTGAACCATCATTCCTTGAATATAGCTAGGTTTTCCTGAGTTGATAATAATTGATGAAATAAAAATCATTGAATTACTCCTTTCCTATATCATCCACATCTAATTCATCAAGTCATGTTCATTGTATTGCCAAAATATCCCCAAAGGTATTGTATTGTCTTCATTTCCAGCTATATTGTTAAAGCTAAAATCATATTTTTGTGAACTTCTGGAATAAGGTAACTTGCCTCACTTTTCCTTTTTTGTCTTCCTGCAATACAGTCCCTGATATAAATAAAATCAATCATGCTGTTCTCCCATTTAAAGTACTATGTCATGATTGTCAAATATTTGCTGCCTCTCTGCTATAGTTTGAGTGTATCTCCCAAGAGTTCATGTAATGAATCTTGGCTTCCACTGTGGCAATATTGAGTGGTGGCAGGGTATTTACGAGGAAAGGCTTAGTGAGAGTCACAAGGCTAGCCCCTTATTGCTTCTCTGGTTTCTTGTATCATCATGTGAGCCCTCCATGGTGTGTTCCCAACAAGATACTACCTTCCATGCTGTGAAAATTACAGCCATGGAAGCCTTCACCATCTTGCTATTTGGATTTTCAGCCTACGAACTAAATAAGCCTATTTTCTTCACAAATTACCCAGTCTTAGATACTTTGTTATAGTGACAGAAAACATCCAATGAACCTTCTGCAGTAAAAGTATACTTCGTGGACTAATAAAGCCTGAGGATGTATCTTGCTGTGGCCAATAAGATGTGAGCTAACAAAATGCACGTAGAAGGAATGTGGGCTTTTCTGTGCAAAGATCTAAGAAGTAACTCAGAAACACCTCTCAGGGTTCCATTAAACTTAATAATAGCACATGTGTTCTTTTGTTTGGCGGAAGTTAAGATACCAGCAAGATGCAAACTAAAAGAAAGTGTAGAATAATGTAGTTTTAATTTCTAGTCTCTAAATTATGGAGGGGAATGTTGCAAGGCAGTTAGAAAGAGATGGACAAATTTTTCACAGTTACTGAGAAAAACAGGTAACATGAAGGAATACTGATTTGCAGAGCTCCACAAGTTTAGGATGATTCATGAGGTAAAATAAAATGACAGAAAGAATTGTTTTTCACACTTTAAATTCTACTTCAGTACTGTCAATAAATTGTTTCATTTTTTCCCTCAAAGCCATCACTTACCTCTCAGGGTAAGAAAAAAGACTAAACTTAGAAGTACTTTGTACATTCTTACTTATATCCCAAAGATATGATTGATACAGTTCCTCCTAATTTTATTCACATCTTTTTAAGAGTTAAATAAACACCTGAGATTGAAAGTTCAGTAACAATTATTTTCTGGAGCAGAGTAACTGCTAAAGCTAGGCAGAATGGAACAAATTAGATATAGATACTCGAGATATTTTGTGCTCTCTGAATTGTTTTGAATTGCACTTTAGCTGGGAGGAATTTCCAAAAGGAACTATGCCAGTATAACAAATTGAGTGTAAATGGTATTGCACTGTTTTATTTTATTTCTAATGTTATATTACTACAATAAAATTATATTTGATAATGCTTTAGCTTTTCTATGGAAAGACTACTGTATAAATACCAATTATTTATAGTGACTTTTAAATATAACACACTCATACTGGTTACCTTGTTTTATAGAATTAGGAAAGAAAGACATTATGGTTAGGCTAGTTTGACAAATAGAATCAACTAAGGAAAAACAAGACACATGAAGTAAGAACTTACTAACATTTCCTATTTTAATGGACTCCTGCTCCTAGAGAAAATTTTATATAAATTGAAGATATGACTGAACTATTACATGTAATCTTCAATTGCCTTTATGATTTGTACAATAATTTTCTGTAAATTATATTTGTTTTGTCATGTACAAGAGGCATGGAGTAACACTACAGTTGACTAGAACTTTGGATATCTCATGATTCCACGTTTTAAGTAAACAAAGTGTATATGTTGTAAGCTTTATGTTACTGAAACTGGCCATGACTCCAATGATTAAGTCACACAAAAAGATTTTGAGTCTGTTATATAAAATGCATGAGAACAGTGACTTACTTTTAATTTTTAGTATCAACAAAGTACTAGTTTTACATGCAGTCTTTTTAAAAATTTCTGTTGGGGAAACACTACTCAAATGTGAGTCATTCTTGGTTCCAGGAGTTAAATAATATAAAAATGAGATAAAATGTGGTTTATAAAGTTGTTCCTTTCAAGTTTGGAAACTGAATGAGTGTATTCCTTGCACTTGCAGACTCCTCACCCTGATGTACTTCATGTCTCAAAACTATTGTGTGACAGATGAAAGAAAGTATGTAGAACTACTTTTTCTAAATGGGTACTTGTATGAACAAGTTTTTTCAGGCCTGATTTGTTAATGATGGTAATTAATTTATTAAAACAAGATGATACTTATGGTATTAAAATAACTTAGAATGGACTGTGATCTATATAATTGTGCAGATGTTACACGAAGGTAAGTTACACTGTTGCCTATCAAATTGGGGAAAAAATAGAACTAAGGACTTTGAAAGAAACAACAGCATAACAACATTCTTTCCTAGATTCCAACTACTTTAAGTCTTGAAACATTACAACAAATACACAAGCCCATGACTACAGTAATTCTTCCTAGTCAGAAAGATCATTTCAGCTACAAAGCTGAGTATGATATTCAGTGTAACAACACTTACGCTATTAAATATTGTAGAATTTGTATTACTGGGAAATGGTGTAAAAAATAAAATAAAATTTAAGTTAAAACCCAACTCAAGCCCTTTCATAATTTGGAAGTGAAATTTATTGCATTATGAGGATAGTATTTGCTTATTTTTACCTCTTAGAATGTATAACATTTAAAAACACGAATAATGATATGAAAAATGAACCCACCAATACAAAACATCAGAGCAAACCAAGAATCCAGCAACCAGTGAATGTTCTATATTCACATAACAGGACATTATCTATGATATAAATCAATAGATTAATGGTATGTATGGCTATGGGATTATTCTCAGGAACATTTTAAGTAATAGAAAATAGATACAGAAGCATATATTGCATGATTTTATTTAAATAAAACTGAAATGAACCCCAAACTAGAGACAGATGTTATATATGTGTTTTCACTGGGCTATGGCTGAGTGAGAAATGACTGCTATACTGACACAAAGGAAATCTGAGAGATCAATGAGAATACTCTAAAATCATGATGATAGTTGCATCACTATATAAATTGACTAAAATTTATTGAAATGCATTCTTAAAATGGACAATCTTATAGTATGTAATATTAAATGAGAACTTGTAAGTAAATGAGTGGCCAAAACGTGTGCTGTAGTTAATCTAAGTAGTAAGCCAACACGGCAGAGGGAGTTTATTTCTGTCATGACACTCTTAAACTCCAGGAAACAAGCCAGATCCACTATAACGTTGTCCCTCTCTAAGAATAATCTATGCAGAATGTTGAACACAAATTTAAGGACCAGGAAAAAATTTACACAGAAAAGAAGGATATAAATTTCACAATCAACATTATTCACAACCATGACTTTCTCATCTCTCCATTAAAAAGCTAGACAAAGCTAGACAAATTTAAGGACCAGGAAAAAATTTACACAGAAAAGAAGGATATAAATTTCACAATCAACATTATTCACAACCATGACTTTCTCATCTCTCCATTAAAAAGCTAGACAACTACTGGTAATTACTTTTACATCAAAGAACTATTAATCTGAAGCACTGGGCAAAAGATACTAACAGCAAAGGAAAGATATTGGCAACAAAAATAAAAGTAAGACTGGGTAAATGTCAACTATTTATAGAAACAAAACAGAGGTTTAGCCCTGTTAAACTCAAGTCATGCAAAAATCAATCAACAGAACAAAAATTGACAGTTTAAAGAAAGATTGTCTAGGTTAAGGAAGATTAAGTTGTTAACTACATTCCCACAGAGGAAAAACAAAAGATAGTCATAAAAACAATCTTACATGAAATTGGAAGCTACTATAAAATGAAAACATACAGTAACATACTAGAAGGGTGTACTATTTGAAGATGAAATGTTACAGGTAAGTGTTTGGTTGTGACTTTGTGACAGACTGCACTGCCTAACCAAGTGTTAACTCATGGGGAAGCAAATAAGCTTATTGGATAGAGGTCAGAGGAAACACTTGGAAGCTTAAAATGAGAAAGCAATAAAGGAAATTCTGAAAGGAGGAAGTCATAGAACAGGTCTCAAATCTGCACCTAAAACTTACTATCCATGTGTTTTTCTACTAATCTATAAGTGCTTGGAGAAATACAGGTTATTAGGTGAAATGTGGAACTTACAAGTTTAAAAACTGAGTAGAAATTTCAACTGCAGCCTACCATAGAATAGAGGAAGATTTTTACTTACAAATATATAAGTTGATAGTTCAAACGTGAAGGGGAATTTCAGAAGTTTGTAAATTCAATCATAATGTCATTTTTCTCATCAAGATGGAAAAATCTAAAAAAGATATTAAGCATTTCAAGTGTAAATACAGAGAAATTAATATTTTATATATTTGTATTTCATCACAGGATGATTGTGAATATACAATTTTGTATATTCTCTTTGAAGGTTAAGTATAGTAAAGACTTAAAAAATAGTTTTTCCATTGGATGCAATAATTAAATTCTCAGAATAGACTCTAAAGAAACTGAAAATGTGCTAAAAGTGTGGAATTATGTCATTTGTAGCAGTATTTATAACTTAGACAAAAATTCACTTATTCCAATAAGTGACTGCTTAAATGCAACATTTTATAAATAATATAGTTTGCAGATACAATAAGTCATTTTGCATGATATGAAGGACTGGATATGAAAAAATTAAGTTAAAAGGTAGTAAATGCATTTATATTTATGTTTATATTTACATTTATATTTATATATAAGCTAATTTTTCAGTGAACATGAAAAATATAAATAATGTAAAAATTTTTGATCAGTATATTTAATGATACTTTAGGCTTCTATGCCTTTTATGTTTTCTAAATTTTCTACATTTAAAATGAGTATAAACTTGATTCCATGGAATTTTACATGTTTACACTTAATAGAAATAGTATATGTGATTGTATTATTCAATTTTATAAAGTAGATCAAGTTTTCTTTGTTCTGTTTTTGAAACACTTTTTCTCTGAGTTTATAATCACATACATATTTTTTTAAATAATATTAATTTTAAAATGTCAAAACCATGATTTCATTAGTTCATTTAAAATCATTATCATTATGGTAAGTATAGTGCTTCAAGTGCTTAAATCTACTTTGAAACAATGAAAGTATTTTGATTCTATGAAATCTAACTTTTTGCTCTTCTTAAGGTTCATGTGACTATGGATGGATTGATTTCTAACAAAAGCATAACCCACTCATGATTCAAACAAATTAAATATCTTAATTAACTTTTAACAAGAGCAATTTTACATTTTTATTGTTATGACTATATAAAGTATGCAAAACAAAATATTTTCCTTGAAAATAACATTTTATCTAGGACAACTACATTTGACTGACCTGACTGCATACATTTTAGTGTATGTGAACAATGGCCTCATATTCACTGGTTCTCATTTCATGAAAATTTTATTTTAAGTTCTTTAACATTAGATAAGTTCCAATTTAGTGACTAATATGAGCTGACTTGTGTCCCTGCCAAATTCATATGCTGAAATCCTGATTTAAAGAACCTCAAACTGTGAATGTGTGAGGAATCAAGCTCATTAAGCAAGTAGTGAAGATTAAATGTGATCCTTAAATTTAGACCTAATGCACTATGATTCTTACACTTATAAGAAGAAGAGATTAAGACAAGCACATCCAGAGAACACACAAATAAGGAAAGGAAAAGTAGTCATCTAATTGCCACAGACAAAGGACTCAGAAGACCCTGTGATCATCTTGATCTGGAATGTCTAGCCCAGAATTTTAGAAAGTAAATTTTTATTGTTTAAACTATAATGTCCTTGATACTTTGTTATGGAAGTTCTAACAAACTAACATAATGACTATTGAAATAAAGATATAATTTATTTCTATATTCTTGTCCTAGTCTATTAAGGAAGCAGAGATTAGAAAAAATTGTAATTAAAATGTTTACAAATTAGTCATATTTCAACATTAGTATAAAGTAAAAATGAAACTATTATAAAAGAGGAAAATTATAATAATGTACAGATGTTTCTTGCATCAATATGAGTCAGCATAACACAATTAGGAAGTAGTAGAACTTGTTACTTGTAATTAATTACTTTTTACTTATTATATGTGACCTTTGGCAAGTGATTTACTTTTCTGTCATGTTTTCTTAGGATTATTGATAAGAACTTTTCTTATTATTTATTGGAGACTTTTATGTAAAGCACCATTTAGGGTCCTATAATATATTT